>CAJQZJ010032114.1:6711337-6746802 GCA_907164525.1 Lophiomys imhausi
TCTCTCTCTCTCTCTCTCTCTCTCTCTCTGTGTGTGTGTGTGTGTGTGTGTGTCTGTGTTCTTATGTTTGCACATGGAAGTCAGTAGACAACCTCAGATGCCATTGTTTTGTTTGTTGAGGCAGTCTCTCTCGTTGGTCTGGAACTTGCCAATATAGCTAGTATGGCTGTCCAGTGAGCCTCGGGAACATATTTGTGCATGTCCCTCTAGCCCAGCACTGGGATTACAAGTGCATGCCACCAGGTCTGGCTTTTAAAAACTGGGTTCTTGGGATCTAACTCATGCTTGCAAGGCAAACCCTTAACAGACTGAGGATCTCCCCAGCCCTAGGTTCTCTTCTTAATGATGCGCTCTTAGACTATGAATTGCAAAGAGAGACATTAAAGAAAAAAATAGGAATACAATTAACACTAAAATTTAAAACATATGATGCTGATTGATAACAACAACAACAATAATAATAATAATAACAATAACCTGCTTATTTATTGATTGACTGACCATAATGCTAGGGATTGAATGGAGGGTCTTGCCCACAGTAGGCAGGTGATCTGCAACTTGAGCAACATTGCTAGCTCCAGTGTTGAATATTTAAATTCACCATCTTTGCAAACTACCTGTACTTTACTCATTTTATCCCGCTTATCATTATAATTCTAAACAGACATGACTGTCTCCATTCTAGAGATCAGGGAATTGAGCCTCGGAAGATTAAATAATTTGCTATAATCACACGACCAGTGAATGCCAGTCAGCACTCCCTAAACAAGAAGGCTAGGGTTGATTAGTGGTCCCTTCTTTGGAAACTGGGAGTGGAAGGGTACTATACATAGTCATACTTGCTAAGATGCTCCCTGGAAAGGCTGGAGAGCTGGCTCAGTCGTTAAGAGCACTTATTATTCTTGCAAAGCATCTAAGTTCGAGTCCAGCACCCACAAAGTGGCTCACAACTTTCCATAACCTCAGGCCCATGGGATCCAATGTTGTCTTCTGACCTCCTCAGGCACCAGAAATGCATGTGGTTCACAGACATACGTGTGAGAAAAACCTCTTATGTGTAAAATAAATCTAAAAATCAAATTTAGAACATTTAAAGATGCTTCCTAGCCCTTATAGGGTTTTCAGAGAGGGGCATCAGAAGTTACTCAGCAACCAAAGACATGTGTCTCTATCTGGTGCTGAATGAAATCCTGTCAGCATGGTGATCTCAGGCAGTCTGCTCTGAGATTCTTAGTCTGCACCATCAGCACCAGGTGTGTTCTCTTCCCCCTACTTCATTCAGCCTTCCTGGTGCCACACCCCCACTCCTACCTTACTCATCACAATGGGCCAAGAGTGTGGATGAGAGACCACTGTTAAACACTTCCCACCAGACCTTCACTTTGGGCTGGGGAGGGGGCTCAATGGGTAAAATGCTTAGTACACACACATGAGAACTTGAGTTCAGACCCCCAGGACCCACACAAAGCCAAGTGTAAAGCCACACATTTGCAATCCCAGAATTCCTGTGGGAGGAAGCTACAGAAAAGCCCCTGGGAGCCCTTGAGCCAGCCAGCCTGTCATGGGCAGCAAGTTGGGAGGCAAGGACCAGCTGTCCTCTGACTTGTACACATATGCCCTACACACATACACCCAGACATACATGATTCATACACACACCACACACATGCAGGCACTCAAAAATTTAGAAACTAACAGAAACAAACAAAAAACTCACCTTGATAAACTGTATGTGCAGGAGCAGATGGTGAGATTGCACTGGCTGTCCCCAGAGAAAGGAGGAATGAAGGTGCTGGCCTCTGAGTCCATGTAGACCGTGTACCCAATCCAACAGCTGATTGAGCGGACGAACTGGGCCCACCCCGCACAGAGGACAAATCTACCTCCCAAGATGACTGGGGAGGATCCACCTGCTGAGTGCACGTGGGCTGGGGGAGGCCTCCTACCTGATGCTGTCTCCAGGCCCTGAACTCCTTTCTTCTCTCTGGAGAGTTCCTGCAGGCACTGGGCCTGTTCCTCTAGCAGCACTCGGCGCACATCACACAATCGGGGCAGAGCTCCAACCTTCAAATGGAAAACCAAAGACTTTCATGACTGTCGCCGATGGACCCTGCCTTCCTTAAGCTAGGACAAGTGGCAGACAGATGATGGTGAGGGTGGGAGTGTCAGCTCCCACACTGGTCTCTAACATTAGCTCCAACATTGTACTGAGGATGACTTCATTACCACTAGAAAGACCCAGCTCCCCACCACCTGACCTCCTCATAGCCTCTAAAAGGAGAGGATCGTTGTTGCTTCTAGGTTGGGGTCAAAGTCATCTCCATGGACACCAACCCTCTGCCTCATGGCCAGGAATGAGAGAGAAGGGACATCTGGAGTCCCACTCCCCTCTTCAAAGGCACACCTACAATGACCCTTCTCGTGGTCTCCACTTAAGATGCCCACCCTCTCCCAATAGCACCAACCTGGGTAACTCTTCAACACATGGGGTTTGGGGAACATTCCAGAATCAATTTTTAGAAAAAAAAAAGAAACTCTTAAGTGTAATTCTAGCAAACATGCACAAACTTGTGTGACTAAGAAGTATATGATATTGGTAAAAAAATTCAATGTTCTAAATAAATGCTTAGAGGTGCCTCTTGTTTCAGGGTCCTTGCTCAGCCTGTTCTCAGTGGAAGTTACCCATTCAAAACAGCAGCTAAGACCCTCTAACGACTACTGCTCTCTCCTTTCCAGAGCTCTGGTCCCTAACCTGTAGCTTACAGGGTCACAGCCCTGGGACCACTTTTCTGAATTACTCTGAAAGGCTTAGCTTTGCCTTTTCCTTCTTCTTACTTTCGTTCTAAGCATGCTTTCTCTGGCACCTTGGGGTTCTACACTCTTTCTACAGGTCTCCTTGCCACCGTGTGGCTACATGACTGCTGTGTGCCTGGCCCGCTGTCATGCCAGCTTAACTCAAACAACACAGCTATTCTTTCCTTCTCTTCTCCATTCTCCTCCTCCAGGCAGCTGCTGAGATATACAGCTTACGTGCCCTGGAACTTTTCTTCTAAAGCCTAATAAGACTGGCCCTGGGGGTGTGGCTCGGTTGGAAGCGTGAATGAAGCCCTCGGTTCGGTCCCCAGCACTACGTGGACCAGGTGTGATGGCTACACGCCTGTAATCCTGTGTGATGGTTACATGCCTGTAATACTAGCACATGGGAGGACAGGCCAGAGGATCAAGGTCTAAATGAGATCTGGTCTTTAAGCACCTCTAATGCACCTGCCTGGTTGAGCATCACGCTCCACAAAACACAGGGCACAGCCTCGCGTGGACAGCACCCGACTTCATCAGAAATGAGCAGGCCACATATCTGTAGCCGGAGAAAGGATCCAAAGGTAAAAGCCTTGGCGTGGCTTGTCACCTTCTCACCATGGTAAAGTCACAGGAATCAGGGACCATCTGCCAGTCCCGAGTAGACTTGTTGGCGTTGTTGGAGTACTCGGCATTGTAGGCTGTGCTAGGAAGCACTGGACCATTTCCACAGCAACTGCACTGCTCAAACACTGCGAGCCTTGCCACAGGCCCTGGGTTCCTCAGTTCCTCCCCAAACCTGCTGTCTGTCTGCCTGTTGTTCTAGTTTATTCTTGGTGTGTGTGTGTGTGTGTGTGTGTGTGTGTGTGCGCACATGCCTGTGTGGAGAGGCCAGAAGTTGAGGTCAGATCTTTTTAAAATCACTCTGCACCTTATTTTTTTGCAACAGAGTCTCACACTGAACCTGGAGCTCACTGATTCAGCTAGTGCCCTGGTTGGGTTTTTTTGTTTGTTTGATAACTTGACACAAACTGTAGTTATCTGAGAAGAGGGGGACACGATTGAGAGAGACCCTCCATAAGACTGGCCGGGGGGCAAGCCAGCAGGGCCTTTTCTTAACTAGTGATTGATGTTGAAGTGTCCAGCCCATTCTGAGAGGAACCACTCCTAGGCTGGTGATCTAGTGTGGTATAAGAAAGCAGGGTGGATAAGCACAGGGAGCAAGAAGTGCCATAAAGCAGGACTCCTCTGTGGCCTCTGTTTCAGTTCCTGCCTTGAGTTCCGGTTCTAATGTCTTTCGATGATGGATCCCAAGCTGTAAGCTGAAATAAAGCCTTTTCTCCTCAAGTTGCTTTTGGTCGTGGTGTTTTTATCACAGCGACAGACAGCTTGTCTGCAGTGTGTGCAGGGATTTTATATTCATTTGGTATTCCTATTAGCTTTACCGAGCTGGGGAGAGGGCTCAGTACTTGCCTTGCAAGCAGAGAACCTGCATTCCATCCCCCAAGTCCACATTAAAAAGAAAAGTGAGCTGGGCACCACAGTCACAATACACTTTAGACATGGATGGAACTCTCAAAGGATAAAGTGAATTGTTTTTAAAAGCCAGGCATGGAGGAGGGCACTCGTAATCCCACTGCTAGAGACATGGAGAAAGGAGGATCCCCGAGGATCACTGGAAAGTCCAGGCCACTGAAAGACCCTGTGTCAAAACAAAACAAGAGCAAGGTGGGTAATGTCTGAGGAACAGCTAAGCTTGCCCTCTATCTACTATCCACATATATACATGAATACATGCGTATGTGCACCAACACACACATGCACACAAACATGCATACACACGCACATGCAATGTTGATACTTTTGCATGAAATTCACAGGAGCAAAAAGATGAACAAAGATTAAAGAATTTCTGAAGTTTCTAGAAACACAATTCCTTTAAACAGTTAAAATACACCTAGAGTTTCTGTAAGTGCAAACAATTTTTAGCTCCCTTCAGTTGCTCATTTTCATGTTAATTTCCATATTTTTAAAATTTGCATGTTTTAAAACAGCAGCTCTGTCTCTCTCTCTCTATCTCTATCTCTCTGTGTGTGTGTGTGTGTGTGTGTGTGTGTGTGTGTGTGTGCATTCAAGCATGAATGTGTGGAGACCTGAAAACACTGTCCACCTTGGTGTTTCGAGATGAGGTCCCTCCCTGGCCTGGAGCTTCTCAAGGAAGGTAGGCAGGCTGATCACTATTTACCCATCTCTGGAATAAAAATGCATGCCACTGTGCCCAGCTATTTTCTTTTGTGTGGATTCTAAGGATTGAACTCGTTTTAAGATTTTTTTTTAATTTTTTTAAATTATGAGTATATGTGTATATTTACGTGTGGGGGATGTGCACCAGTACAAGGGCCCACAGAGGCCAAAAGAGGGCGCCAGACCCCTGGGGCGATGTTGAAGAGGCTACAGAATCATCTGACTTTGTTTCTGAGACCCAAACTCTACAGGAACAGTACTTGCTTTTGACCCCATCTCTCAAGCACCCCTCCCCACCCCACATTCTTAAAACAATACTATTTCTTGGATTATTGAGATATCTCAAACTTCCTATTAAGGACGGTAAAGATTTAGATGTTTTAAATTCTTCCTAGAAATATTTCTCACTCCCGGATTCCGTACACTCCGTTCATGTCACTTTTAGTGAAAGCAATGCACAATGTTTATAACAGCTTCTTTTGACAATGAAATATTGTTAGCTGTTGAAGAGAGTCCCATGAGAGGATTATGTGTCCTTGGGCATTTCGTTTTCCCTGAGGTTGATAACTGCTGTGCTTTTTTATTCGATTAGTTTCTGTGTACCGGTGACTGACTTTCCCTTTCCTTCTCCCCGTGTTTTTCTAGAATTCCTGCTAGTGGAGTGGTGGCCATCTGAATCAGCCCTCTAGTCTTTGATCTTTCTGAACCTTTTTCTAGCATTTCCTCTTTGTAATCATTTTCATGAAAGAGTTCCTGGATGTTATCTGTGGAAGCATTTCTATTTGTTTTCTTCTCTTGTGAGACAAGGTCTCAAATATGCCAGCCTTAAACTCCCCATGTAGCCAAGGATGGCTTTGAACTTCTGATCCCCTGCCTCCATCCCTTTCCACCCCCATGCCCAGTGCTAGGATTACAGGTAAACACCCTCTGGTGCTTGAACCCAGGGTCTTGTGCATGCTAGGCAAACTGAGTCATGTCCCCAGCCCCACTTTTTATTTTTAATCTAATATATGTTAATTCAATTTTGGTATTGCCAGGGTATAGTCTGTACTAATTTTCTTTTTTAGAAGATTTGTTTGTTTTTAATTTAATTTTTCATTTTACATATCAATCTTAGCCCCCTACTTCCTTCCTCTGGGTCCCACCCTCCAGCCCCCTTCTCCCATCCTCCCTCCCCTTCTCCACAGAAAAAGGATGCCTTTCCCTCTCCCTGCTTATTGTCCCGCCCCAGCATATTGAGTCCCATGAGGTCTGAGTGTTTCCTCTTCCATTGAATCCAGGCACCACAGCCCCACTGAGGGAAAGTGATCAAAAAGTGAAGCCTCATAGTCCTTGCCAGAGACAGTCCCCCTCCACTTGCTAGAGGCCCACATGATGAACAACCTGCCCATCAGTTACATATGTGTAGGGGGTCTAGGTCCAGTTCATGCATGCTCTTTGATTAGTGGTTCAGTCTCTGTGAGCCCCCATGGACCTAGGTTAGTTGACTCTGTTGGTCTTCTTGTGGAGTTCTTATCTCCTCCAGGTCTTTCTATCCTTCCCCTGTTCTTTCACAATATTCCCCAAGTTCTGCTTATGTTTGGGGGTGAGTCTCCACTTCCATTTGGATCCTCTGATGCATGAAGGTTCTCAGAGGAGAGCTATGCTATGCTCCTGTCTGTAATTATAGCAGAGTATCATTAATAGTGATAGGTGTTGGCTCTCTCCCTTTGGGTAGGTCTCAGGTTGGACCAGTCATTGGTTGATCATTCCCTCAATGTCTGCTATATCGTTTTCCCTGCACATCTTGTATACAGGATAAATTTTGGGTTGAAGGTTTTGTGGGTGGGTTGGTTATGTATATATCTACATGAAATTATGTGCACTGTGTGCATGCAGTGCCCTTGGAGGCCAGAAGAGGGCTCTGATCTGGAACTGGAGTTACAGGCAGTTGTAAGCCACTATGTGGGTGCTGGGAACTGAATCTGTGTCCTCTGCAAGAGCAGCACACACTCTTAACCCCTGAGCCAGCTCTCCAGCTTCAGTAAGTCTCTTTTTAAAGAACTGGTACTTGGCTTGTCATCTTCGTGAGTCTTTATACATCCAACAGGGTCTTTGTGGAGAATGTTGCCCTCTGCCTGGACACTCAGTCAAGGTTGGGCCTGCAATAGCAAACAAGCTCATATCTGCTGCTGGATGGCCCTCTGATACCCACCATCTCAGTCTTTGGGATGTTTTCCAAATGGAAGACATGTTTTACTATATCTTCTTGACCAGAGAGCCAAGAACTCTCCTGGGAGCAGCCCTGCATCTCTGTGTTTGTTGCTCTGTTACCCCAACTCACTGATTAAGCCAAAGGAGGGAAAAAATTACCCAGTTTGGGACAATCTGTATGCTCCTGGATTCTTGGCCCTGCAATGGGGCATAACGTCAGTTTTCCCTGCTCACCAAACACATGGGTTTGAAGCTATTTTTCTGAACTTGAGAAAGCAAAAGTAGAATCCAGCCCAGTTTGGAGGTGGGGGATAGTGAAGCAGACATCAAAAGAAGAAAGGAAAGATGTAGAATTCTTTTAGTTATTTGTAAGTTTAATTTTGGATTCTTAAATCTGAGAAGACAAAATATAAAATGACAGAATTTTGAAATCTCCTCAGTTTTTGGAAGAGTATAAGAGGGCTTGGTTGTTGAAATGTTGCACAAACATGAGGACCTGGGTTTGGATCCCCAGCACCCATGTAAAGAGTTGGGGGGCACGGAAGTGTGCTGTTGTAATCCCAAGGCTGGTGAGGTGGAGACAAAAAGATCAGAGAGAATCCCTGGGTTTTGCTTGCCAGGCAACCTAGCCAAATCCACAAACCCCAGATCCCTGTCTTTGAAAATAAGGTGAAAACTGTGGGATAGCTCAGGGAATAAAGTGCTTCCTATACAACCATAAGGACCCATGTAAATGCCTGGTAATCCCAGCACCCACCAAGTAGAAACAAAGGACCCCCCCCCCAGCAACCTGCCTAGATAAATTAACATAATTGTCAAGCTCTGGGTTCAGTGAGAGACCGCCTCAGATAATAACCGGATGGGCTGGTGAGACGGCTCAGTAGTTAGAAGCACTTGCTGCTCTTGCAGAGGACCCGAGTCCAGTTCCTAGCACCTGTGTTAGGCAGATAGCAGCCATGTGTAACTCCAGCTCCAGGGGATCCAACACCGTCTTCTGGCCTCCTCAGGAACCTGCACTCACATGCTCATGCTTCCATGTAGAAATGCATGCATACCCATAAATAAAGATAAAATAAACGTTTAAAATTAAAAAAGTGGAGAGTGATTGAGAAAAACACTCAATCTCAGGCCTCCACATGCACACATACAATGTGCTCTCACACACATGGGGACACACAGAAACATGTGCGTGCACACTACACACACATGCAGAGAAAAACAAAAATAAGATGAACTACTGAAGAATGCACTCAGTGTAAAACTCTGGCTTCCACATGCACCACACTTGCATATGCACACACTTATAAACTCATAGACACACACACTCTCTCTCACGCACGCCCGCACACATTTAAATGATGAAAGTGAAGAGACTCAGCATCATCTTGGTCTGCACATTCCATAAAGCAATCATCTGTCTGAGAACTTGAGGGTACAAGGAAAGTTTTTTGGTTAGCAGAACAATAACTTAATTTATACTGTGAAAAATAAGAAGGGAACTCACTGTTGTTTGAACAGCTCAGAACACCAAACGTCACCCTCAAACATTGATTGGCATGTCTAAATGCCCCATAAGTCTGCTTATCTCTGAGGACACAAGGAGAATGGGATATGACTTCCATTCTTGGAGCTCATGGTCTTCAGTGTGTACAGAGAGGTCAGTGACCACAGCGTATAGTGGCAAAGGCTTCGAGGGAGGAGGTCCTGAGTGGAGGACACAGGGGACATGGGGACCGCAGGAAATGGCAATGCTTAACCCGAGTACTGAGGTGAGAGGCATATGTCCAGATGAAGAGATGCCAATAGCAAAGGGCCTCCGGGTGAGGAACCAAAGCTTAAGTAGGATGATCTAAGTACAGAGAGGAGGATGGATGGATGGATGGATGGATGGATGGATGGATGGATGGATGGCGGGGCTGCTGCTGAAGGTCTTTTGGTGACATCAATAAAGCTAAGGGACAATGACCACTGGCAGAAAGATCCTATGAGGCTGAGAAGATGCAGCATGAAGAAGCACACAGAGGCAGATGGGATACAGGCAGGAACAGGGGCAGCAGAAGCCAAGAGGGCAGGGAGCAGGACAGGACCCCAGCACCACATGCTTGTGGGAAGCTGTGTTCCTGGACACCTCCGCCCAGGTCAGCAGGGTGGTCTCCATTGCTGTGTCCTTTCTATTTCTCACATGACACGTGGCTATGCCTTGAATGTGTCACCATGGTTCTCATGTTGGCAACTCAGCTCAATCCCCCACACACACACACACACACACACACGCACACACACACATATATCTGAATATATATATATATATATATATATATATATATGAATTAGAGTTATTCTAGGATTGGGTTTCATAAAGAGATAGTTGTTCTCTCTATCACTCACTGTCTCTCTCTCTCTCTCTCTCTCTCACACACACACACACACCAAACACACACACACACACACACACACACACACACACACACACAAAGTGTGTGCACATGTGAAAGCCAAGAGAAAACCTCAGGTGTCATGCTCAGGAATACCATCTACCTCCTTTGACACAAGGTCTCTCATTGGCCTGGTTAGGCCTGAAGCTCACTATTAGGCTAGACTGTCAGGCCATTAAGTCCCAGGGATTCGCTTGTCTCAGACTCCACAGAGTTGAGATTATGATCATGAACAGACCAACATGCTTAATGCTTTGACATGGGCTATAGGGACGGAACTCAGGTTCTCGAAGTCTCCAGGCAAATGTTTACTTGACTAAGTTTTCCCATCCTGAACCTTAAACTCATGTAATTTTTAGAGATTTTTTTTTCAGAAATGTCTAGCAAATGTAGCTAAATGGAGGCTGCTGATAAACCTGAATCTGTGGGTGCTGAGCAGGAGCCCGGGTGCACGTGATAAAGTGAAGGCCATGAGCTCAGACACAGCTTCTAAAAAGATGGCCACCAGGGGGCAGAGGTGGGACTGTGGGAGGAAAGGTCCAGAGAGCAGTTTTACCAGCCCCGAAGCTAGTGAGCTAGTGAGAGGAAATACTTCTGAGTGGAATCTGAAGAGGTCAGACACAGAGAAGTGGGACTGGAACAGATCTCAGCGGTTGGTCATGAAAGACTCTGTCACCTGGGGAGGGTAGTTCCTGAGGTGAGGGATGGTGCCCATGTGTTAGATTGGGTTGGCCCTCGGGCAGGTCTCTGGGTGAATTATTCAGGTCATATTGAGTTGGGATGCTGTTAAGGCTGTCACCATTCCCTGGGTGGGGGTTTCTGATTGTACAGGAGTAGAGAGCGGAACAGAGCATCAGCGCACATGCATTTGTTGTCTTTTTCTTCTGACTGTTGATGCCACGTGACCAGTTCTCTCAAGCTCAGGCTTGTTCCTAACTTGCTCCTAACTTAGGCTGAGTTCCAAACTTGGTACTATTTGGAAGGTTGTAGAACTTTCAGAAGGCAGGAACTAGTAAAAGATAGGTCAGTGGTGATGGTGGAGGGGGTGTCTTAGTTTTGTTTCTGTTGCTGTAATAAATACCCTGACAAAAGTAAATGAATTAAGGGAGAAAGGGCTATTCTAATTCACAGTTCCATGACATGCCCCATCATGGCAGCAGGAGCTTGAGAGAACTGGTCACGTGGCATCCACAGTCAGAAGAACAACAGAAGGCAACAAATGCATGTGCACTGATGCTCTGTTCTGCTCTCTACTCCTGTACAATTAGAAACCCCACCTAGGGAACGGGAACAGCTTCAATGGCATCCCAACTCAATCAATATGACCTGAATAATCCCCCAGAGACATGCCCATAGGCCAACCCAATCTAGACAACCCTTCGGTGATACTCCTTTCCCAGATGAGTATCAAAACTAACCACCACAGGGTGTCCCTTTGATGGGGATCGGGGGGGCCCCAGCCCCTTCCTGTATTCATTTTGCTTTCTGGTTATGAAACATAAAGTTTTGCTAAACTATGAGCTTCCACCATGATGCTGGGCCTCACCACAGGCCCAGAGCAACAGCACCATGATGCTGATCTTTAGCAGAACAGGCTAATTCACCATAGACTGAATCTCCAAAACTGTGAGCCAAAATCAACATTTTCCTTCATAAGTTGCTCATCCTGTGCATTTGTTTTAATGACAAAAAGCTGAGAAACAAAGATAAGCAAGGTATAGGGACTGGACATGACAATCAGGTAGTGTCCCCTCCTCAAATAATGCCATGGACTGATGTGTATGTCACTCCAAATTCATACACTGAAGCCCTCACACCCAGGGTGGCTGTTTTTGGAATCAGAGCCTCTCAGAATGTAATGAATGTTACAAGGCAGTAAAGGTAGGGGCTGGATCCTAAAAGATCCATGTTCTTTTAAGAGGAGATAATATCCACCAACATGCTCCCTAGGAAGGCCATGTGTGGACAGAGTAGCTACCTAGAAGCCAGGAAACGAATCCTCACTAGATTCGTGATCTGCCAGACCTTGATCTAGACTTCAGCTCCAGAATCTAGGAAAGGAGCAGGCGTGCGTGCATGCGTGTGTGCGTGCGTGCATGCGTGGAACGTTGTTTTGTTTTGAGACGTGGTTCTTCACTAGCCTGGAACTTACCAAGTAGGCTATGCTGACTGTCCACAGAGCCCCAAAGATCTGCTACTTCCCACCTTTCCAGAGTTGAGATTATAAGCATGAGCCATTATATCTGACCTTTATGAACACGGGGATCAAACTTAGGTCCCTGTGCTTTCTAGGCAAGTGCTTTACCAACAGAGACACCTCCCCAGTCCCCAGTATATGGGTTTTGTTAGGACAGCAGATCAAGATGAACAGAAAAGAAAGAAGCAGAGGGTTCACAGTAGCCACATTTGTCAGAGGAAGCTAGCTACTCAGAGGAAATCTGTCCGGGTAGTCCTGACTCTCTGGAAACGACAGGCAAATCCATCAGCTGGAAATGAGAGTGTGAATTAAGAGGCCGGGAATTCAAATAGTTCACACGAGAGTGCCCCCGGAAGCTGTGGGTGAGAGAAGCAACCCGGAGGGCTCTAGATAGAGTCCTGAGGGCTAACTGAGGCTGTGGGGCCAGGTTCCGATCCTAGCAGATTTGTGTTCTTTTAAGGGACAGGGTGTTCTGGGCTGCAGGCACAATTGACAGGGTCTGCCTATCTTCATTAGAGTTCATCTGTCACAGTGGTCTATTGAAGCCAGCCGTCCCAGGATATTCTTATTTTTTCAAGTCCACAAAATGCTGAGCAGCCTTCTGTTTACGGTAAGCAAGTACAAGTAGATAGGATCTGAGTGTTGTGGGTTTACCTTGGGTACCCCAGAGTCTGGTGAAGGTCAGTGTCCTTAACGAGGGCCCAGTGAAGAGACACTGGAAGGGGCCACCACAGTGGCAGAACTCTGGTCCTGGAAAGTCATTCTGGGCCACTCAGACCACCAGGGAGATGGCTAGGCTTCTGTTTGTCAGCCTATGAAGTTGGAGAGTTTCTGTTTCGGGGCCATCAACTAGGAAGTGGGGACAAGAAGGAGAAAATGCCAAAGCAGGGCAGCGAAGACAAAGAATACATTCTCCGCAGTCTTTTATCTGGTTTGGAAATTGCTTTGTATTAATACGCTTGTGTTTGTTACCTTTCCACTGCTATGGAGAAGTAGCAAAGAAAACCAACTAAGGAGGAAAGGTTTATTTTGACTTAGAGTTTCATTTGAGGCCATGGCAGCAGTCTGTCATGGTGAGGGCATATGGTAGAGGACACGGCCCCCCTTCAGGGTGGCCAGGAAACAGAGCCAGTGTCACAATATCCCCTAACTTCCTTCCATTAGACTCTACCTCCCAAATCTGGCTGTCTCTGGATTGTGCCATGGACGGGGCACCAAGCCTTCAGCACCGGGGCATCTGGAGAGTAAACAAGATCTAAGCCATAGGGCTGGGGAGATGGCTCAGTGGGTAAAGCGAGTGCTTTCTAAGTACAGTGACCCGAGTTCAGTTCCCAAAAACCCAGGCATGGGGAGACACATACGTAAAATGACAGTGCTGGGAAGTAGAGACAAGTGGGTCCCTGGGGTTTTCAAGGCCACCCAGCCCAGCCAAATCACTGAGTTACAAACCCCAATGAGAGGCCCTGTCTCAACAAAACAAGATGGGCAGGGTCCTGAGGAATGACACTCAGGGATGATTCCTGGCCCCCACACACATGTTTACACACACACACACACACACACACACACACACACACACACACACAAGATCCAAATTCTAACAGCCTATTTCCATCATTGCACTTAGAGTTTCTATCATCAACAGTGCCTCAAATCAGGGCTGGAGAGATGACTCAGTGGTTAAGAGCACTGGCTGTTCTTCCAAAGGACCTGAGTTCAAATCCTAGCACCCACATGGGAGTTTGAAACTGTCTGTAATGGCCGGGCATGGTGGTATATGTCTTTAACCCCACTCAAGAGGCAGAGGCACGAGGATCTCTGTGAGTTCAAGGCCATCCTGGTCTACAAGAGTAAGTTCCAGGACAGCCAAGGATATGCAGAGAAACCCTGTCTCAAAAACCTAATTAAAAAAAAAAATGCCTCAAATCCTATCCACAACAAATAGCTATTTTTAGTTCTGTTGATGATGTATCACATCTCAGAAACATGACAGCCCTTAGGGCAGTAGTGGTCACACGGGGCAATGTCCCTCCTTCTATTCATAGAACATTTGACAAAGTCTGCTGCTGACATTTTGTTGTTGCAACTTTGCAGAGACAGTCCTGGCCCCTAATCTGGAGAGACCAGAGATGTTGAGAGGACTCAGACAATGCACAGAACTGCTATGTCTGGTCCACATGTCAAAGGACCCACAGTTGGCCTGGAGCATGGCTTGGTTGGTAGGGTGCTTTCTAGTATGCCTGAAGCCCCAGGTTCCAATCTCCTGCACAGAATTAACTTGGCGTGGTGCCATACACCTGTACTCAGGAAGTAGAGGCAGGGGATCAGAAGTTCAAGATCAGTCACACAAGGAATGGGAGGCCATCTCGGGCCACATGAGACCTGTCTCGAAAAAAACTGTGTCAATATTAAGAAACCCTGTTCGAATCACCATGCAGAAAGACTACAAGAGCCAGAAGTTACAGAGGACTGCTATAAAGTAGTATTTTCCTGACATCTGGGGTAATAGGATACATGAAGACACTGAAGCCATGATTGCCTGAACAAATCAAGCCAATCAGCACACCCCCACCCATGGGGGAGGGATTTATGAGACACCAACTCTAGCTGAGGAGCTACTGGAAGTTAATCACTGATATGGGAATGGGGTTCAGTGTTCTTCAGGGATGTGGTCCCTAGTAGGTTCCCCCAGCTCTAGTGGACTGCCCCATGCCAATGAGTATATGGGCAGCACAAATCACATGGTGAGTTATTAATAAAAAAGAGAGAGAGGTGGTGGGAGATGAACTTGAAAGGGTGGGGATGGATCTGGGAGGAGTTAGGGGACTAAGTGGGAAGTGAGTATGAGCAAAATACATTGATAAAATATTATAATAAGAAACAGTAGAGCTAGTATAGAGAGCAAAATAATTTTTAAAGCTTTTTTTATATGCATGGGTATTTTGCCTGCATGTATGTCTGTGTACCATGTGCATGCCTGGTGATTCTACTTTGTGACAAGTTGACATTAAAACCAGCCAGAATAACCAATGCTAGGGAAGAGGAGACAGGAGAATCCCTGGAGCTTACGGACCAGTCTGCCTCACCTACTTGGTGAGTCTCAGGCCAGTGAAAGACCCTGACTCAAAAACAAGGTGGACAGCACTTGAAGAATAAAAACCCGAAGTTGCTCTCTGGCCTCCACATCTGAGTACAAGCACGTGCACACACAAAGATGCACACATACATGCACATGCACACATAAACTTGCACACATACTTGCACATGCACACACAAACTTGCACACATACTTGCATGTGCACACACAAACTTTTGTATACACACACACACACACACACACACACACACACACACACACACACCCTGGCAGATGCTGCAATCAATCATTTCGTTCACTCACCATCATTCATTGAACACATACCCATCAATCTCCCTCTTACTTTGGGGCAGGTCCTAGGGATAAAATTGCTCAAGCTACAGCGTGTGTCTGGTGGGACAGGTGGGGGAAGGGGCAGGTGTCCCAGCAGAAAAGGTGGTGTCCTCCCTTTCTTATGGGAAACAAATGGCCCCTTCAGTAGTCTCTGTTTTTTCAGTTTGCAAAGGAGGCTTCTGATACCTCCTCTGTAGGAAGACAGATAAGCACTTCAGCTTCTATGGTCTCTTTGGAAGAGGCCTATGGTGTCCCTCTGAGGGAAATCCAAAAGGAAGGAAGAAATTATCTTTACTATCCTTAAATTCCAAGATCCAGCATCTGATTACCCAGAGTCAAATGAGCAAAAGAGAGAAATTGCAGAAGCTGGGAAATGGTCCAAACAGAGTAGGCCAATTCCACCCTCATTTATTAAAGGCGTTTTCTACCACCAACCCCAAGAGATAGAATCTCAGGTCTGGATAAGCCCGTATAATAACCAGAGGCCCACGTGAAGCCTTCTCCTGTACTTACACACAGTGCGCGCGTGTATGTAAATGACATGCAAATATAAGGGGCACAGGACAGAACAAACCTCAGGCTGGCCAGACCCCTCCTCCCAAAGTTAGGAATGTAGAGATCTGGGCTGTAGTCCAGCTTTGCTCCTAACATGCTGGTCTCAAACAAGTCCCCCTCTGAGGCCTTTGGTCGTCTGTAAAACGAGGGACTTGAACAGACTATACACAAACAGCGGTCCAAGGTGCAGTGAAGACTTGATCCAGGCGAAGCCTCATTTCCCCCATCTGTTTATTCCTGAGATAACCTGGACCATCCCTTTGAGACAAAAATATAAGCTGAGCCTGGTCCCACAGCACTGGCGCAGCACAGAACCTCAGGAAACGGGAAACAAGGTTTTGGACCCAGATGAGAGTCTGGATCTATTCCCTGTGGTTTCTTAGAACACAGACCTGGGGGTGGGGGGTGGGGTGGGGCAGTTTGCAGAGCTTGAGTGGGAGGGGTAACCCTTGAGTCCAACCCGACAGCCTTGACCTTCTCCCAGTTCTTTCCATCCTGCCAGGCTCAGTGCAGCCTGTCTCTCATTCAGATATCCCAGGGGAAGCCGCCCAAAGTTCCCAGGAGTTTTCTATGGGAAAGAAATACAAACCACTACCCGCTTGGCCTCTCTCCTCCTCTAGCTTTCTTCCTCTCCTGCCCTGAGTTTGTTGAGACCCGCTGCTCCCAGGAGCCCACAGGAGCAGAGTTTAGAAGACCAGTGCCTCCAGGCAGGGGAGGACTGAAAATGGTCCAGCCACAGACACAAAAACTCCACTAACAGCTTTCTGAAATTTCCCATCTGCAACCTGGAGCGTGTGAAAACGTCAAGGCACTAGCTAGCCTGAAGAATGTGACTTTGATTTTTTTTTTCCTTCTGACATTAAGCCTCTCCCGCCCCCTTTCTGAGCCTTGATCTCCGCTGTAAAGCCCGAGTGACCCGGGTCTCAAAAGGGAACGAGGGGTTTTGCTAAAACACTAGAGGGCACGTGTCTAGGACGTGACATTGCTGGGGCAGCTGCAGAATTGCGTCCTGGAAAGAAGTGAGCTCAGCGGCAGGAAGGGATAAGTGGAGGCGAGGGGACCAAGCTAGATCTGCCTCACACAGAGTCCATGAAGTTTTTGCCTTTGGAGAAGAAGGAGAACTCGGACAGAGTGGACGATAGTATTGTTGAAGTGGGGGAGATCAGTTGCTCCCCCTTAACTCCTAGGACCCGATAGAGGACCGCGGACTGGCCTGTCGGGTCCACATCCTGGGGGGCGGGGAGGTGGAGCGTTACTCACAGTGTGCGCTGCGCTGGCGAGCAGCAGCAGCCGCAGCAGCAGAAGCGGTGACTGTGGCCCCGACGGTGACAGCCCGGGGCTCATGGTGCCAGGCGTGCTCCCGCCACAGACCGTTGTTCGCCTTTGCCTTCTGGCTTCTCTGGAGTTCAGTGTCTATCTCGGTTTCCCGCTCAGCATCCTGAACAGCGGCGTCTAGGACCCTGGGCGACCCCCAAGCCCAGAGAAACCATGGACCTACCCGATCCGATTGGATCCACAGTCAGGCTAGGGACTGCTGCTCCCTGAAGGAGGCGGCAAGAGTGCTAACCTGCAGTACCTATTGATAAGGACTAGCCGCTGCTGATGACTCCACCCTGCTGGGAATAGCAGGGAGGGGTTGGGGGGCGGCAAAGAGCTGGCAGGGAGGGAAGAAGGGGAGGGACCCCAGCCACCCGCCTGGAGCCAGCTGCAACCTCCCTCAATTCCCCTCCAATCCAGAAAGTAGTCTCTCTGGAGGATCTAAGTCATGTTCCTTGAGCTATGATAAGGTAGGCAACACTTTTCTTTCTTTCTTCTTTTAATCCTCTATTGAGACAGGGTCTCACTATATAGCCCAGGCTGGCTTTGAATTCACAAACCTCCTGCCTCGGTTTCCCTACTGCTGGGATTCCAGAGGTGGGCTCCCACCCCCGGTCTAGGCCATCCCTAATGATTAGCTAACACTTCCCAGGCTGACGGTTAAACAGAGAGCGCTAAGTCAATGTCTCTGCATCCTACAGGACAGCAAGCGTGACGAAGTAAACTCTCTTGTTCTTCAGCTTTCACCTCCGCAGTAAATAAGCAGCTACTCCACGCATAAAGAGAAAAAGGTGGCTTTGCTCATAGTGTGGAGGACTAAAGTCAGTGACTGGTTGGCCCCCAGCTTTGCTTCAGCGCCAAAGCAGCCTATCATGCTCAGGGTTGAGAGTGCGTGGTGGAGCTAAACGTCCAAGAGAAAGAGGTCAGGGTCCAACAGAATTCTATAGGGTCACATTTGCTATGCCCAAAGACCTCCCACTAGGTCTCACCCCTAGGAGCCATCGTCTTCCACTAAGTCCACCCCAGGCACAAAGTCTTTAACACAGGAGCCCTTGGGCAACATTTGACACCCCAAATTGTAGAAGATACCTTTTTTTGACACAGTATTAAGCCCATCCTGGCCCCAAACTCATTCTGTAGCCAGGGATGACCTTGAACTTCTAATCATCCTGTCTCTACCTCCTGAATCCTGGGATTATAGCCAGGTGTCAGCACACGCAGGGCGTGCAGCACCAGAAATCAAAGTCTCCCGCATGCTAGGCAAGCACTCCAAACAGCCCAGCAAACAGCGCTTCTCTGTGTGAGTGAGAAGTAGATACCGTGGTGGCCACTGTGGGGAAATACCATGCCGTACATACATTCTCCAAGCTTCAACGTCATGTTCCCTGGGAAAGAGAGGGACTATTTTTTTTATGCCAATAGCCCCTTAGTTCTTAGTTCTAATCTAGTTGCCGTTTTCCTCTTCAGGGAAGTGGGACCCCTAAACCAAAATCCTAGCCATCAGAACCCTAGAAATTCAAAATGTTCTCCCAACAGTGTCTTAAAGATCATCTTGAAGATAGGAGAGTGTGTTCTTGACCTAGGGGTAAGTTCTGCAGGTACTTCCTGTGTGAGTGAGTGAATGAGTGTGTGTGTGTGTGTGTGTGTGTGTGTGTGTACCTGTGAGGAGAGGTATGGAGAGGTCGAGGGTCAGTACCAGGTGTCTTCCTCAGTCACGCTCCCCTTATTTTTGAGGCAGGGTCTCTCGGTGAACTTGAAGCTCATTATTTGGCTATAGTGCTGGTCACTGAGCCCCAGGGGTTCTACTGTCCCTTCCACTCCACTGCTGGGGTAACAAGTGCACACCACTGTGTGATTTTTCTAAGCTCCTGATGGCACCCTACAAGCTGAGCCATCTCCCCATCACTCTCGCAGACACACTCAGCACCCCACTGAGGCAGGCTGTAAAGGTAAACACAAATTTTCAGAAAACAAAAAACTCAATGAAAAATTTCCCAGTGCCAAAAAAGGGAAAGAAATCTTTTCTCCTCTCCCCTTTCTTTCACCATATCCTTTAGAATATTTTCTGTCTCTTTACAGTATATACAGATCCTTAAATATATAAACAAGCCTCTTGCCACTTTTGAATTCCAGTAACCCTCTCCAACACCTTCTAGTCCTTATTTTTGAGAGAGTGTCTCTAGCACAGACTTCCCTTTAATTCCCTATGATATAGCTGGAGGTGCCCTTGAATGTCTGGTCCTCCTGCCTCCCCCACCACAGGTGCTGGGATTGCAGATATGTTTCACCACACCTGGATTTATGTGATGCTGGGAAAGAACCCAGGCATTCTGCTGGAGCTTGGTTACTGCTCCTAGCTTCCTACTTGTTGGAATGGGCTGAGCAGTTTCCTCTTTTGTTTGGCTAACCACAATCCTGTGTGCATAAATGAACATCCTTTCCTGGCCATATCAAAGAGTAACATTTCTGTTGCTTTTGTAGATGGCTGGTTATAGCTCGTTCGGTCTGACTTGATGCTGCCTGAATGTATCAGTCACTTGTTCTGTTGCTGTGATAAAATACCTTGACAAAAGCATCTTAAAGAGAAAGGGTTTACTGTGACCTACAGCCTGAGCGCACAGTCCATTGTGGTGGGGAAGGCAGGGCAGAAGGACTATGAGGCAGCGGCTCACACTTCATCCACAGTCAGGACGCAGAGAGAGGTGGGTGCTGTGCTCGGCTCACCTTCTCCTTTTAATTCAGTCCAGGACCAAAGCCCAAAAGATGGTGCTGCCCACAGGGTGGGTTTTCCCATCTCAGTTAACCTAGTTTCCCTTTCAGACGTGTGCAGAGACGTGTCTCTCCTAGGTGATTCTAGAGCCTCTCAAGTTGGTAACATCAACCATCACACCAAATTAGAAAACTGTCTTATTTTCTTCGCATTATGGAGAGGATTTACCAAGCTGGCTGGAGATCTATTTTTTTGTTTGTTTGGTTTGGTTTGTTTTTTTTTTCATTATTACTCCAGTTATGTGTCATGTTGCTTTCATTGTTTGTTTGTTTGTTTGTTTCCCCACAGCAGGGATGAGACACGCTAGGGAATTAACATGATTTGACAAACATTAACTGAGCACCTGCTTGGTCCAGGTGCTACCTTAGGGTGTCACCCTTGCCGACATCAGCCCCATTCGGAGAGTCTACAGGGCTGTGCCTGCATCCATCCCAGAAGGCTAAAAGGGCTGCTACTTACTTAAGAGTCCCATGTCACCCACAAAATGAGCAAGCCTGTTGGCTAGCAGACATAAGCAACTGTAGAATGCAGAGTGGGCAAATCTGTTTTCAGACTTCAGTAAATTCTATGTGAAGTATAAATGCTATGAAGACTGTTTCCTTGGTAAAGCAGCTGCAAGATAAGCATAAAGACCTGAGTTTGATCCCAGCATCCACATAAGAGGCCAGACCTGGTGGCATATATCTGTGATTCTAATGCAGGGAAGGTGGAGATGGGTATATTGGAGGGATTCTTGACCAGACAACTTTGCTTTATCCGAAACCAAGGCTCATGGTACCTAAAGAATGACTCCTGAGCCAGGCGTGGTGGTGCACGCCCTTAACCCCAGCATTCGGGAGGCAGAAGCAGGCGGATCTCTGTGAGTTCAGCCAGCTTGGTCTACATAGTGAGTCCAGGACAGCCAGGGCTACACAGAGAAACCCTGTCTCAAAAAACAAAAAACAAAACAAACAAACAAAAAAAGACTCCTGAGGCTGGCTTCTGGCCTTTATATATATGTGCCTACATGTGTTCACATGTCAATATGGTGTACACACACACACACACACACACACACACACACACACACACACACATACACACAGCATAGGGGAAGGCATCAGACAACCGAACCTGGTGGATCTGTGCCCCAGTTGCGCTCCAGCACCCACTCGCCAAGCACGTTTGATTATCCATGTTTTAGAAGGGCCAAGCTGCAGTCATGTATTGTTTTGCCTGTCACCCTCCATTCTTCTAATTACATGAATTTTTCTCGTCCACTCTCAGACCACAGACCTTGTTGGGGCTTTCAGGAAGATCAGCCCAAGAGTTTGCACACGACACAACAGGAAAAAGCATCATCACCATCCCTCAACCAAATAAGCGCCGATTGGTCCTGAGACAGACATGGGACTCATTCTGACCAGGAGGAATGGCACCAAGTCCTATCTACATATGGACTGTAGAGTGATGACCATGATCAAACTCATAGCTGGATGGCAGCCTGTTCCAGAGCGTGCAGGCAGAACTTGTTGAGAATGATATCGGCTGGAATGGAAAGAACCAGTGATAGAGAGAGGAATGACGCGGCATCTGCCATCTTGGTGCACCCATCACTGAGGTCCTGACTGGTCATTCTTGATTGTCAACTTGACTACATTCAGAATTAACTAAAACCCAAGCAGATGGGTACATCTGTGAGGGTTTTTTTTTTTTCTTAGTTAAATCATCTGAAGTGGGAGGACTCACTTCTAGTCTGAATCTTTGAAGTGGGAAGATCTGCCTTTAATCTGAACCACACTTTCTGCTGGAAGCCTATATAAAGGACAAGGAAGAAGGAAGTTTTCTCTTTTTGCCAGCTTGCTCACTTTTTATGGCAGATCCATTCCTTCCCTGGGATTAGAGCCTACTTCTTCGGGATTCTGATGTATTCTATAGTCCAGCTGAGACATTCAGCTTTGGGGACTGAACTACTACTGGATTCTTGGGCCTTCTCTTGGTAGACAACCATTGTTGGAATAGTTGGTTCAAAGCTTGTAAGCCATTCTAATACATCTCCTAGATAGATAGATAGATAGATAGATAGATAGATAGATAGATAGATAGATGGATAGATAGATACATAGATAGATTCGCTCTATAACTTCTGTTCTAGAAACTGTGAATAATGTATACTTGCTTTTCAGTGAGCTTCCCTGAGGACATAATACTTGAGATTTAGTGGTTTGGAGGCTCTAGGAGAGGATAATAGAGGAGAAAGAAATTGGCTACTCCAGGTGTCTGAGTCCAAGGTCTCCACCAAATGACTGCACAAGTTCAAAGAGAGCCATTAGAGGCATGAAATTAACTACATGGAGAGACCTGTGCCCTGAATGGCAGCTTTACTGAGAGCAGAACTAATGTTTTATTGATGAGCCATAAATAATGAGCCAGAGTGTTTTCCTTTTGAGCACTGAACTACAAAGTTTAATATTCACATTTTAATGAGTTTTTTATGGTCCAGCCTCTCTCTGTGTTTACTCTCTAGAAATGTAGGCTGAATTTCTCAGGGAAATGGTTTCTTCTTTATTCTTTGTATTCTCCTCCACCACCATTTGCCAGCATTCTTTTGACTATTTATATGAAGTATGAGAGTTAATGTAGATCAAATAAAAGAATAAATAAGGCCACCTCTGGAAGAGCATTGTTAGTGCTTCCAAGTCCTTATCATCACTGGATGGAAGGGCAGGAGCACCCCAACCTTCCCAGAGAAACCCACATGACATCTGGTAAGAAAAACAGAAAACTATGGGCTGGTGAGATGGCTCAGCAGGTAAAGGTGCTTACCTCTAAGTCTGATGATCTGAGTCCAATCCCTGAATCCTACACTGCTGTCCTGTGATTTCCATATATGTGCTGTGGTGCGCACACACACACACACGATAAATAAATAATAAGTAAATACATAGATAGATGATAGATAGATAGATAGATAGATAGATGACAAATAAATAGATGTTATAAATAATATTAGTAACAACCAAACCTGGATTCAAATGCTGACTTAATCATCAATTAATACTAGGACCTAAAACTTGGGCATGTTACTTGAACCTTGGAGACATGGGTTTCTTCATTTAGGCATTGGTGGGTGGGGGGTAAATGCCCATCTTTCAACATCACCATATGGGAAAGTGACAAAAGTCATCTTCAGCCCTGTATCCACTGGTGAGCCTACAAGGCTCCGATGGATAACTCCAAAGCTTTGATCACACATGGCTCTGGTTAAACTCAGCTAGTCATAAAACAAAAAACAAAAAGACATGGATGGGAGAAAACAACTTGCAAGGAGGGAAGAAGAGAGGCTAAAAGGCACTCAGTTTGGAGAGAGAACACATTATATATGGAGAGAGAGAGAGAGAGAGAGAGAGAGAGAGAGAGACTATGTCCAGTGAGCAAGCTTGGTGAATAGGGTGCCCACCTCAAGCCCAAGAACTTGACTTTAATCCCCCAGGTCCCACCTGGTAGAAGGAGAGAGCTGAGACCTCACTGTTACCCTCTGACCCCCACATATTCACAAAACAAATAAAATAGAAAAAGAATGTGTTCATGGGATTGTCAAAGAACATGTTTAGTAAGTTTTGGGGAGGTTGTTTGTTTGTTTGTTTGTTTTTAAGGCAGAAAAGAATTCAGTGCATGGAAATACTTGGCTAAGAGCCTCGGTTTAGATTCCCAGCTAGCAGCATTGGTGTCACCGTCAGATGCTGACTCCATGATCTACCTCCAAGGTTTCTGGTCTTCAGACGGAAACTTTCACCACCAGGGAGGACAAACAAGCTTCCTCTGCTGTGTCTCTGTGTCTTACTTTATTCTTTAAATATATATATAACTTTTTGGACTGGAGAGATGACTCAGCACTGGCTGCTCTTCCAGAGGACCAGGGTTCAATTCCCAGCATTCACATGGCAACTCACACTTATCTGTAACTCCAGTTCCAGGGCTTCTGATACCCTCACACAGACACACATGCAGCCAAAGCACCAATGAACAATATACATATATATTATACATATTTAAGATTTTTATGAATAATCTTTAAATATCATTTTATGAGGATGAATGTTTTGCTTGAGTGTATATATGTGTACCACATGCATGCCTGGAGCCTGTGGAAGTCAAAAGAAGGCTTCAGATCCCTTAGGACTGGAGTTATAGATGGTTGTGAACCACCATATGGGTACTGGGAATTGAACCCCTGTCCTCTGCTTGAGCAACACCTCTCCAGTCTCCTGTTGTGTCTTGTTTGAAGGAAATCATGAGAGCAAGAATGACAGAAAGATCATAAAGGATTGTGGGAGTTTGGAAGGATCAATAGATAAATACAACCCATTAAAAAAAATCTTCAAGACAAAAATCATTAGCAATATATTCACATACCAAGTGTGATGGCTCTGTTAAGGGTCAACCTGACAGGATCTAGAAGCACCTAGGAGACGAGCCTCAGTCAATCTGATCAGGATAACTTCCGTGGTCATTCAAGAGACTAACGTGACTTAGATTATCCCTCACAGGTGTGCCTGAGGCTCGTCTCCTAGGTGCTTCTAGATCCTGTCAGGTTGACTGAGGTGAGAAGGCTAGCCCACTGTGGGTGGCACCTTTACCTGGCTGGGGTCCTTGACTATATAAATGGAGCTGGCTAGGAGTTCTGACTATTTGATGTTGCACTGTAAACCCCTGTCCCAAACTTAGTGTCTTTAAACAACTGCCATGCTATTCTACCTCACAAGGTTTGGTATCTTAATTTCAGGTGGGGCTCAACTGGGCAGTGCAACAGTCACAGATCAATAAAGATCCAAGAAGAGATATGGGAACAAGGGCAGGGCCCCCAGCTCTCCACGGGGGGGTAGAGTGGACCAGAAGCTAGCCTAGGCCACCACACTGCCAGACAAAGAAAGGGCAGTGGAGGAGGGGGCAGAAAGAGAAGGTAGGAGTGGGGTGGCAGGCAAGTCCTGCCTACCCTGAAAACATGGTAAGCAGTTTGAATTTTATTGACCATTCAGTGTAAAGACACCAGAGAGATTTAAATGAAGAAATCAATCCTGTTCCATGGAAACTTGTGACAAGCTTCTATGCCTGTTGTCACGCTCATGTCTTCTTATTCTCCTGAGGCGTGGGACACCTCTCCATCTGGTCACTATGAATGCCAACTGCAGCACTCACACGAATAGAGGAAGTCATTAACCATCTAGGCCAGTCATAATTGTAGGGCATCCATGGGATCCAGACTTCTCCAACTTTAATGAGCTTACAAATATCCTGGTGGAATTTTATTAAAATGCAGTTTCTGATTCAGGAGGTCTCAGACAGCCTGAGATTCTATATTTCTACCAAGCTTCTCTGCCACAGCTCACACTGAATGAGTGCCAAGGGTTTAGAAATCAGGCTTGGAGTGTGGATGGGGGGATAGCTCAGTTAGCAAAGTGTTTGCCTTGCAAGCATCAGGACCAGAGGTTTCAATCCCCATGGCCCACATAAAAAGAGCCAAGCATGGGCTTACCAGTTTGTAAACCTAGTGCTGGGGAGGCAGACATTTTGGGATCCCTGGGACTTGCTGGTCAACCATCCTAGATGAACTGGTCAGTTCCAAGCCAGTGAGAGACTCTGTCTCAAAAAACAAGGTAGATGATGGTTGAGGAATGACATGGAAAGTGGTCCTCTGCCCTTCACATGTACACATTTGTGCACATGCACACACATCAGTGCACACACACACACACACACACACACAAGAAATCATTGTATGTCAGGTGTTTGAAGTTGTAAGAATAAGATCATGGCCGGGCGGTGGTGGCGCATGCCTTTAATCCCAGCACTTGGGAGACAGAGGCAGGTGGATCTTTGCAAGTTCGAGCCCAGCCTGGTCTACAAAGTGAGTCTAGGACAGCCAGGGCTACACAGAGAAACCCTGTCTCGAAAAACAAACAAACAAAAAGAATAAGATCATGAAGATCACCCAACAAGCAGAGGTGAGATGGTGTCATTCAGGTCCTTCTTTCTGGTCTCCTGTCGTTGTCTTCAGTTTTTCCCTAATGCTAAGTCCCGCCGTGGCTTCTGATGGCTGCTGCAGCTCCAGAAATTATTTCCAGATGCTACAAAGCTCAGAAAGAGAAAGATACGGTGGTGGTTCATATTGACGATGAATCTAACAGGATCTAGACATAGAAGACAAATCTCTGGGCGGTCTGTGAGGGAATTTTCAGATTGGCTAAATGGAGGTGTGAAGGTCCACCCTGAATGTGGTCTGGAGTCTTGGACTGAAAAATAAAAAGTGTACCACACATCAGCATTCATCTCTCTCTGCTTCCTGGCTGAAGATAGAATGTGACCAGCCACCACACACTGCTTTTGGCATGCCATCCCCTGTGGTGGTCTATACCCTTGAACTGAGTCCAAATAAACCCATCCTTAAGCTGCTTTTGTCAGGAATTTTGTCACAGCTGTGAGAAAAGTACCTAATGCAATATTATATCTCTGGGTGTCCTTCTTACTAGAAAGAAAGCTGTCTACAGACTTCTCCCAGGAGCTAGAGTCTCGGTAGCCAGGTAGCCAGAGTTGAATGACGTGCCCAGCCCTAAATCCATCAAGCCACCATGCTTGGCCTGGATGCAGCAGGGTCTGCTGCTAGAACTGAGTTGCTATTACACATTGGACATTGACAGCAGTGACCACATATGACCACACCCTGTCGCTAACTGCTTATGTGACCACATGATGCTTTCTATGTATAATAGGAGATATGTTTTTACTAAGAAAAAATGCTATATTCACATTTTAAATGCAGCACAATAAACATTTGCATATGTAAATGTATGAAAACATCTCATGATCCGTGCTGGGGGAAGATGCTTGACATCTTTAACCTGGGTACCTGCCTGTTCTCCTAAAGCCTTGTCCTGTTGGGGCCCAGAGCAGAAAGGGCTAGAGCAACCTGCCAGGTCCTCCAATGCTGACTTTCTTTGTTTTGGCCAACAGTAACCGAGTAGTCATTATGGACTAAGAACTGAGTCAAGGGCTGTGGGAGATTAGACACCAGGTCCTTCCCCTAGGAGTTGTGCTGTTTGAAGCATGTGCATACAGCTGGGGGCGCAGCTCAGTGAACAGAGTGCTTGCCTTGCATGCACCAAGCCCTCCAGCCTCCTACCCCTCAGCACTGCACACAGACTGTGGTGGTGCCCATTTGCAACTCTAGCACTGGGGAGGTACAAGCAGGAAAATCATAAATTCAAGGCCATCCCTGGCTGCATAGCAAGTTTGAAGTCAGCCCAAGATGCACGAGACTCTATCTCAAAACCAAAAACAAGGCACATGCACATACAATGATGGGTGTAACATATAAAGAGATAAGTGTTATAAAGAGATAAGGATGGAGTTGGGTGTGGTGGCACACACCTACAATCCCAACACGTGAGACACAGAGCCAGGAGGATCAGGGGCTGCAAGCCTTCATATAGAGAGAGTTATACGCCAGTCTAAGTTATATGAGACCTGACCTCAAATAGGTATGAAAAAAAAAAGGTTTATGAAACCCCAGAAAAGAAGAAGAGTCTCCCTGTCTGGGAAAGCTACGAGCAGGATTGGAAGTGAATATTACCCTGTTCCAGGGTTGAAAGATGAGGTGTGTGTGTCTGTGTGTGTGTGTCCCAGAATACATGTGGAGGTTAGAGGACAACTTACAGGTAGCAAATACATTTAACCACTCAGACATCCTTCTAATCTCAAGATGACATTTTAATAGGTAGTAATGACAGTAAGGAGAGAGGGAAAGTGGAACAAACAAACAAACCCAAAAAACAACAAACAAACAAAATAAAACAAACCTTTCCAGGTAGGGGAAGAACTAGATCCACAGCAACTTATGTTAGGAAATAGACAGTACGTAGGACGTTAGACACCTTCATATATGTAGAGTCTCCTCATATATGACTGTAAATAACATCAAGTGCCAAGTCTTCCAGGAAAGGAGAGAGACCAGAAGAGCTGTTGAGCAGCTGGAAAGAGGGATGCTGAGTGGACTGCGTAAACTCCCAATGCTTCTGGTCTAGATTCAAAGTCTTCTCCACAAGCAGGAATCCAGGCCTGGTACTGTCAACCCAGTCAAAAGCCGGTGGCTGCTGAGGTCAGTGCTCTAGGGAAGAACCTGCCACTGTTGCTTTGCTAAACCACATGTTGCCAAAGTGCCTTCTAAATATTTATGCTTAAACCCATGGATTAGTACAGCCCTTAACCTTGGCCGGAGAAGCTGCTCTCTGGAGCGGGCAGCAGTTGATCCAGAGACTCATACCTGGTGGAAGTGCTGCGAACAAGCGTTGATTGAGTGCTTAGCCTAAATAGATATCTGCGTGAACCTAACTCCTGACCCTGTACTCAAGGAAAATCAAAGAAGGGGGCAGAGAGACCGTGAGAGGCGCGGAAGAGAGGAATGCTGTGAACTGCTGGTGTCTTTTGGACATGACATGGCCGTTGCACCCATGAACTCCCCGCAGCTGAGCTTATCTGCACGGGACCTGCACAAGGTCAAGTCAACAGGATCAGTCAACATTCCAGCAGGCAGCAGCGCTAATTGGAGTCAGTGGGTTATTAACAAAGGAGTAAAGGATGCCGTCGGGGAGGGGATACGTGGAGGGCTCTTGGTCGGGACCGGGGGTGCGTATGATCAAGACACATTGTTTACATGTATAGCATTGTCAAAGAATAAGTAAAAGATATACTATTTTTTTAAAAGCATGCAAAGGAATGTGGGAATTTCTTCAAAATGATAGAAAGCACAAACAAAACTAGGTTGACTGAGATCTGATCGTGGTTACAAGGGGGGAAATGGAGCTTCTTTTTAGCGTACTGCCTAACTTTGCTAGTGTATGAAACTTGGGGGGGGGAGGGGAGGCAGAATGTACAGAAGGAGCTCCCGCCTACTGTGCCGGGAGGCTCCGCCCCCGTCTGCCCTGGCAGGCTGCCCGGTCCGCGGTGTCGCCAAACTTTCTCAGCTCCTCTGGGAATCCATTAGTTTTCCAGATAGTAAGTGGCGCTCTCTGGTCTTTCTCAGGCACCGCACGTTGCTCAGAGCACAGAGGTTAGCCCTCGCCCCAGAGCAAAAACCGCCCCGCTTCCCCCATGCTAGGGAGCCGTTTGGGCGCGTCCCTCGGTATATCCTGGGAATGCGTCCATGTTGTCATGGCGACGCTCGGACTGGGTTCCTGCACGCAGCGGAATCCCGCCCCGGAACCATCATCTGCAGGGTAAGAGGCCTCAGACTTGGGACCTGGGTGTCCCCAGGTGGTCGCCGAGCTGCTGAAGCCACGGAAGCCTCGAGGCAGATGTCCAAAGGACGTTCATCCAGGAACCGGGTCGGGGACGGGAGGGGGGTCCAAAGAAAGGATGGTGGTGGCAGCGGGGTGAGTCTGCATTCTACCCACCCCTTAGCTTGGTTGGCGTGAAAGAAGAAAGGGTTAGCGTGGCTGAGGCACTGCCCAACTTGAACCCAACCTGAAACACAGTCAGGGACTGTGTGGGACCGGGAGCGGCAGGGGCAGAGGGTGAATGTGGGGCAGGCATTGGAAGGCAGCAGACGTGTGGGGTGTGGAGGGGTGGTGAAGTGATCCCCTGGGCTGTCCTGAGGATTGCACAGCCTCTGCTACTGTATACTTCACTATGTCGCTACGTTCTCTGGCGTCTTCTTGAAAGCTATGGGACTTCGGAAGAAAAACAAAAGCAAAACTCACAAACATACATTCTTGATTTTACCTTCAAGTTCAGGGGCTTCGCAGAGCCCCCTGGCTTGTACGAAGGAGTCAAGAGTTGTGGCTGATACAGAAAATGTGGGATTTGGGGTCAGTGAGATGGCTCAGTAGGGAAATGAGCTCTTTGCAAGTACGATGACCTGAGTTCAATCCGGACAACCCACACAAAAAATGGAAGGAGAGGGCAGTGGTGGCGCACGCCTTTAATCCCAGCACTTGGGAGGCAGAGGCAGGCGGATCTTTGCGAGTTCGAGGCCAGCCTGGTCTACAAAGTGAGTCCAGGACAGCCAGGGCTACACAGAGAAACCCTGTCTCGAAAAACCAAAAAAAAAAAAAAAAAAAAAAATGGAAGGAGAGAACCAACTCTGCAAAGTTGTCCCCTGACCTCCACACGTACCCTTCCGCTCCCTACCAATCACACACACAAAATAATAGTTAAGTTTTTAAAAACGTGGAATTCTTTCAAGGCAATAAATTGTTAATACCAAATGACTTACAGAAGAGTGATTGAGAATCAATGTTAAAGGGGGTTGGGAATCCGTGCTCTGAGGAAAGTGGACTTTCCAAAGCAAAACTGAGTCTGAATGTGAATCTTTGTGAGTGTGCTGAGTGTGGCGTGGGGACATGTCAGAGTTTTAACTGTCCTCTTGACACAGCCTAGAATCACCTGGAAAGAGGGTCTGACTGAGGAATTATCTAGATCAGGTATTCTCTGGGTATTCTCGGGTTGATTGTTAGTTGGCTTGAGAGGATTCAGTCTATTGTGGGCGGCACTATGCCCTAGGCTAGGCTCTGACCTGTGTAAGAGTGAAGAAAGCTAGCAAGCAGCTAACGGGAGCATTCCTTTCTCTCTGCTTTTGCCTTATGTTAATGTGACTAGTAGTTTGAGTTCCTGCCTCAACTTCCCCTTAATGATCTGGAATTGTAAGCCAAAATAAACCCTCCCCCCACGTTGCTTTTTGTCAGGATGTCTTGTCATAGCAACAGAAAACTAGAGCACTTTCTAAATTTATTAGCCTTAGGAAGTTTATTATTATTATTATTATTATTATTATTATTATTATTATTATATTTTATTCTTTCTCCCTCCATGTGCCCAAGAAGCATCCCAGGAACACATTTTAGAAAAGCTCTGAAGAGTCATGGGAGAGTTTGGAACATGTTGCCATATTGGGTTATAGTGTGTGATCGTCAAATGATTAATGAGACAGCCCTGTGTGGGAATGCAGTGTCCAGCAGATGAGAGGCGGGAAGGGACTGAGGCACAACACACCACACAGGGACAGGAGGTACATTTGTCAAAAACTGAGAAGAAATACGTGCGTGATTTCTCATGAAGATTCTATGACTTCTGTTTTTCTCCCCAGGAAATGACCTTTGACTCTAGAAAGACAGTTCCATTTTTCACGAGGTGATGGCAGTTGTGAAGACGTCCATGTGGGAACTAAAAAATGCAGAGGAACCCTTTGATAGGGTGTCGCCCCTCCTCTTGAAGAGCCTGGTGGAGGAGCCCAAGAAAAGAGTAGAAGTGCCCCACCACCTCCTGGAATCCAGTAAGTGGGCAGCAAAGCTTTGCCTCTGAATTATGTCCCCAGGTGACCCAGAGTCAGGAAGCTGGGATCGTGGGTGCTGACTTAGTTGTGTCATCGTACAGGCTCATAATAGTTATTATTAAGACTGGTAGTCCTATTTAGATCTATCTGCTTCAATGGTAGATTTTTTAAAAAATATTTTTATTTTCGTTTATGTATGTGTTTGTGTGTCTATGCCACATGTGTGTGAGTGCTCATGGAGGCATCAGATCCCCTGGATCCAGAGTCACAGGCAGTTAGTTATAAATTATCCAACATAGGTTCTAAGAACCAAACTCAGGTCCTCTGGAAGAGCTGAAAGTGCTCTTAACAACTGAGCCATTTCTCCTGCCTTTAAACAATAGATGTTTTGGCATAGATTAATCACAAGTCTACGGCTTCCACCTCTCCACATGTCGTTCCTGTCTGTCCCACTGTGTGAAGGAAGTAGGATGGGAAGCAAGGCCTAAGAGGCTGGGGACATGGTTCAGTAAGTAAAGAGCTTGTCTAGTAAGCATGAGGATGTGAGTTGGACCTCCCAGCACCCACATAAAAATGTGGACATGGTGGACACTGGTTACCCCAAAACTGAGGAGGATCCCTGAAGCTCACTGGCCAGGCAGCCTAACCTGAGTAGCAATTTCCAGGCCAGTAGGAAACCCTGCCTTAAAAAACAATGTGGCACCATGGTTGTCTTACACTTTACACACACACCACACACACACACACACACACACACACACACACACACACACACACACATGCACGCACACACAGTTCACATATCGATAAAACCCAATGGCCAAGAAACACTGGAATACTCTCCCATTAAGGTTGTCATGGAGTAGACATGTGAAGAAAATGTGAATGCTACTCAGATGACCCAAAAGCCCATCACACTCGGATGTGAGAATCCTGATATATCATACATCATCCACCACTGAGCTTCTGACCTTTCCTCCATCCTGCCCTACTTCCATTTCCTGAAGTGCTTTTTTTCTCTTAATAAACTATTTGCGTTTTACCACCACTCACACATCCCTGATGCAATTCCCTGCTCTGGAATGCAAAAGCCTAGAAATCTCAAAGAGCACCCTCCAATATCCATTATTTGCCTTTAATACCACAGGCATTTTCCAGTCAGTCTAGGGACCACCATGCTTCTCACCCCAGCTCCACACTCTTGGTTTCCTTTCTAGAACCCCTCACGCCCATCTCTGTCCCGCTTGAAGACTCTCAGCAGCTCTTTGCGTACTGAATGAAGTCACAGTTCTTCTGATTAACATGAGGGGACAAAGAGGGGGTTCTATACTGTCAACCTCAGCAGTCTGAGGCATTCCCCTAATCTTTAGGGGCCTCACTTGGGCCAAACCAGGATTCATTTCTTTGACACAGAAAAATTTTCAGAACTAGCCAGTTTAGGAAGCAGAGTGGGGTTTATTAAATATATTTTAGTAAAGGCTTAGGCACAAGGGTTGAGAGAGAGAGAGAGAGAGAGAGGTGCTCAGCAGAAATCAAGACAGATGGGAAGCCATTGGTGTGAGATTCCCCATCAGAGTCTTAGGGAGGAACGTATACCCAGGTGTGGTGCGGCCTCCTCGAGGGACAGCTGTAACTAACAGTCTTATTATTAGACGTATATACCATTTTGATGGCTCTCAGGTTACTTTTCAAATAGTTGGAAGAACTCTTTTCTGTCCTTTTCTCTCTCTTTTGATGAGATTATAGGGTGATTCTGGCAATTCTTTTTTCATGGAGCTATAATCTAACAAAGTAAAACAAGAAACCACTGGTTTTGCACAAGTGGTTTACCACAGTCCTTTCCCTGTCAATGGAGTTTCTCGTGAGGTTCTTAGAAAAGTCTAGGTTTATAGCTGGGAGGGGGAAAGTCCTTGGGCATTCGCTAATTGTGTTGGATTCTTGCGTCTCTGCTGGTGGCCAGGGTGAGGTTGAAGTTGAAGAAGCAGGTTGAATTCCTTCTTCCTCAACTGGCCAGGGTGAGGGGCCCTTCTTCCTTCTCAAGTGCCCCTAGTTTTTCCTGTCTCTTTCCTACCTCACCCTGACCTGACACCTTTTGCCATCTGCATGCTGTGTCTGACTCATCCCCAGTGCTAGCCACACAGGTCACCCTGCTCCTTCAGGGAAGGGGCATTTCATCCTTTCCTGTGTAGCATATAACCAGGAAAGCCTCTGGGAAAACCCTGTAGCCTGATGGGAGAGGAAATTACAGCTCTGTGTGATGGCCATACAGCAACTTCTGAAAACATTCTGTTTCTGTTCACGGTTTGGGAAACTGACATGTAGGAAAGCCCTACTGTTTGCCGGAAGTGGACACCTTGTGAGGGGGCAGGTGGCATTCCGTTGGTGGAGAGCCACAGCCAGCTCCCCGCCGTCCTGCTTAGTAACCCCATCCCAGTGTCCTTTCCACTGCTGTGGTGAAGTACCCTGACAAAGGCAGCGTTGGGGAGAAGGGCCTTATTTCAGCGTACAGTTCCAGGTCCCAGTCCATCAAAGCCAGGAAGTCAGGGCAGGAACCTGAAGCACCCGGTCACACTGCATCCACAGTCAGGAGCTAAGAGAGAACAAATGCACACCTGTACTCAGCTGGTTTCACTTACACAGCCCAGGACCCCCAGATCGGGGAATGGTGCTGCAAGGTTTCAGGTTGGGTCTTCCCACACCAAGACAGTCTCATGTAGACATGCCTACAAGGCCGACCTGATCGAGGGTCTAGATCTAGACTCTTGATTCTACACAGTCCTTCGCTGAGACTCTCTCCCCAGGTGGCTGGAGGTTGTGTCAAGCTGACAATTGAAATTAATCACACCCAACACATACCCATCAATCATTCAAGCCCCACCATAAACCTTAGAAATGAATTTGTTCCGTGTGACGCTCTTGTCACCTTAACACCGTCAAATATACTTTGTTATACTTAACCTCTTCTCAGCAGGTGCACAACATGCTGCTTTGTGACCCTAACACATATTATTATTATTATTATTTTAGCTTTAAAAAATATCTGAAATGGATTAGGGTTGTAGCCCAGTCAGTAGAGCCCTTGCCTCGCATGCATGTGGCCCTGACTTCCATCTTCAGCAACACATAAAGCAAATGTGGTAGCATGCCTCTGTAACTCAACACTCAGGAGAGAATTAGAAGTTCAAGGTCATTCTTTGGCTAGATAGTGAACTTGAGGCAGCCTGGGATACATGAGACCCCAACTAGACAAAAAAGAAAAGAAAAGAAAGGAAGAGGAAAAAAAGAGACAGAAAAAGAAACACTGAACAGTGGCAATTTTGACCAAATAATAAGGTAGAGAGAGAGAGGAGAGCTCCAGTCCTTCCAACAGTGTCCTCCACCCATTCCTGCCCTTCAGCGATCACAAGGACTGGATGAGTAGGAAGCTCCAGCAGACCCTTCACCAGTTCAGATGCATCCAGGAGCCACAGGGTACAAAGAGACTGGGTGCTGCTGCCCGTGGCACCCAGGATTTAGATATGGACAAAGAGGTTAGCAATTACAAGACACTGGCCTTCCACAGGGCAGTGGCTTTCTGGCCAGAGCTTCTTGCTTACTGATGACGGCTATGGGTAGGTTGTGAGTCTCGTCTCCACGCCCACATAGTGGAAACATTGGCTCCACCTTGGTGCTGTTGGGGTTCAGAAGGCACCTCCAGAGGGGTTCCAGGTTCTTGTGACTCAGAACAAGGAACTGGACAGGGACATGGAGATCAGTAGATGCAGGTGTGTCTGAGAGCTAGTGCATGGGGAGCAGAGATGACTCACTCAGGAACGTGTTTACTTCACACACTGGGGGACCTGAGTTCTACCTCCAGACCCCAAGTTTTAAAAAAGAAAGCCAGGCATGGAGATGGGCACTTGTAATCCCAGTGCTAAGAGGTGGAGACAGGAGAACCGAGGGCTCACAGGGCTCACAGCCAGCACAACAGAATCAGGAAAAGTGGGACCTGTCTCTAGAAAAGAGTAGGAAGCTTCTAAGGAATGACACTCCACCGGAGCACACATAACTGTGTTACATACACACATGACTGCTTTCACATACACACATGACTGTGTTCACATACACACATGACTGCTTTCACATACACACATGACTGTGTTCACATACACACATAACTGTGTTCACATATACACATGACTGTTCACATACACATATGACTGTTCACATACACACATGACTGT
>CAJQZJ010032114.1:6752712-6803968 GCA_907164525.1 Lophiomys imhausi
GTGTGTGTGTGTGTGTGTGTGTGTGTGTGTGTGTGTGTGTGTGTGTGGGTTCCCTAGGAAGCCAGAAGAGCGCTCTGTATTCCATGGGGCTGCAGTTACAGGTAGTTGTAGGCCACCTTACGTGTGAGGGTGGGGTGGAGGGTGTACGCATGTGGGTTGCTAGTGCCCGTGGAGTCCAGGAGAGGGTGCTGGATCCTTTGGATCTGGACTTAGAGGTGTTGTAAGCCACCTGCTGTGGGTGCAGGGAACTGTGCAGGGAACTGAACCCTGATTCTCTGTAAGAGCAGAAAGCATTATTTTTAAATGCTGAGCCATCTCTCTAGTTCTAACAAAGTCATTTTATGATAATCAATTGACAATCTAGAACTTCAAAAGTGTATGTCTTTTTTAAAGTTGTGTGCTATTGATCATATTAAGCATTATATTACATAAATGATTATATAACACACTTGTTCTAAGAAGATAAGAAAAGCCGATTTTGCCTAATACTACTCTACTTAACACCCCACCCCGTGTGTGTGTGTGTGTGTGTGTGTGTGTGTGTTCTTAAGTGTGTGTATATATGTATGTGTGAGGTCTTAAATGTGTGTATATGTGGGGGGGGTCTTAAATGTGTGTGTGGCATCTGTGCACATATGTGTGTGTGTGAGTATATGTGCCCATGTGTATATACAAGAAAGCCAGAAGAGGGCATGGGTGTTTTCCTCAACCATTCTCCACCATATTTTCTGAGACAGTCTCTCACTGAACCTGAGCTAATTCATTCTTCCAGACTTGCTGGTCAAGGAGCCCCAGGGATTCTCCTGTCTCTTCCCCAGCATTGGGGTTCACAGGTACTGGGGTTCACATGGGGTGCTGGGGATCTTGCCCAGCAAGCAACTCAGCAGCTGAGCCATCTTCCATCCCACATTTCACATCTTTTAAGAAGTTTAAAATAACACGTGCCCTCAGATCCTCTTTGTAATAAAGATGAGGTGTAAGCAATGAAGAGACAGATATGTAAATAAGTCAAATTCTAACTCATCTTTTTCTCACCCAGTACATCGACAATATTTCAGATGAAGACACACACCTTCATATTTTACCACCGCAGACCAAATACTTTCAGATCACCTACGAGAAGAAGGTATTGTCCCTGGGTCACTTTCCCTGCTAATGGAGACTTGGGATGGTTGTGCAGGGCAGGAGTGTGTGCATCTTTCATCTCCACCCCACCCCTACCCTCAGTGCTGCTGGCTGCCAGGCCTGGGGCCTGTCCCAACACAGCCTACCTGCCTTCCAGGAGCATCGCCTCATCCCAGGCTTGTCTCTCATGGTCACTGTTACATTTTCTCCGGACGAGTGGCGTTACTATTATGACTGCATCCGCATTCACTGTAAGGTGAGTTTCTGGAAGTTGCTGTTTGTTGGGCCAAGGGGTGAGTGGGAGTGCGAGGTAGGGTAGTAGTAACACTTCATATCCTGACTCTGGAGGAGGACAAAGGAGAGCTAGAAGAACCTGTTGGTTTTCCAGGGTTGTAAAAGGCTAGAAGTCCCACAGTTATACCTTCTGAAAAGATATAAGGATATCCCAGCTGGAAAGATATTAGGCCATGGTGATGCTGGGCAGGCTCATCTGCACGGCAGGTCTCTGCAGGCTGTGCCTGACACTTAACACATCATATCCTGAAACAAAGAAGAAAAAGCCAGGACAAGCCCTCAGCACTTTCCAAGTGGTATATGAGCTTTAGGCTCAGGGCTGCACCTGCATCCCAACTAGGAAGAGGTTAGGCCACAGGGAACCAGGAAAAACTCCCTGAACACTGAGCTGTAATCCTCTACTGCCCGTGCCAACCTTCATTTATCCTGGTGGTGCTGGGGCACTGTGAAAGCCTTGTCAGATAACCTTAATGTGCTCCCTTAAGTGCGGGACTAGAAAACAAATAGTGCCCCATTCTGTAGTTATAAACACTGGGGACTAGCCTGAGACTCCCGCAGTAATGTCTACAGGCCCTGAGGCCATGGAGAGGCAGAGCCTAATGGCCTGAGGTGCCTGCACTGGCTGAGCTCTCAGTAGTCTATTCCAGGTCTCTTCTTTCACCCTTCAGCCTCCAGCCTGAGTAGGCAACCCCTGCAGTGACCTCCACTCACCTTTCTTCTTGTCCCAGGCCCAGTCTTGGAAGTTCTGAAGCCGCAAAGTTAGCTGCACTCAAAGGAAGGTTACGATTTGGCAGCAAATGAGTTCCTTCTTTATTTCAAATAATACTTTTGTTACTTACAATTTGTACAGTAAGGTCTGGCTTGAAGACATTTTCCCTTTTGATTTTCATTTTAAAAAGGCCTATGCCTGTAATTTCAGTGCTGAAGAGGCTCTCGAGTTCAAGGCCGTCCTGGGCTACAGAGACAAGCCTTGTATAAGGAATAAAGTCAAGGCTAGGGAGACAGTTCTGTGGGTAAAGCACTGAGTTCAGCTTCCCAGACCCCACGTAAAAACTTGGGCATGAATGTGTGTATCTCTATCCACAGCACTGTGCACAGAGGATTTTGGGGACTGCCTAGTTCTGGGTTCACTGAGAGACCTTGTCTCAAGCTAGTAAGTCATCAAGGTCCTACATCAGAGCAAGGCCCTCAACATCTTCCTCTGGCCTCGCCATGTGTTCACAGCCATGCATACCAACACACATGTGTGCAGACACCACACACATATACAATAAAACTAAAACTAAAAGCAAGCAACCAAACATACAAACACTGGATATTCTAACATACTACAACCCAAAGACACATTTGATACATGCCGAGGGATAACAGAGAAGAAAAGAAGACAACTTCACTGCCAAGGAGAAACAGCATAAAAATGAAATTCTCAATTTCTATAATTAAAAGATTATGTTCCTATAAAAAGCAGAATATTTCATACATACAATTAAAAAACAACCTCTGCAATTAATAGTATGCAGCTGTCCTGAATCTGAGCCAAGGTGTTTCAGACAGTGTTGACTGGCATTGTTTGGAGTCACTACGTGCAGGAAGCAAGTACACATGCCCTGTATTCAGAACCAGGGCTGTAGGGACGTCAAGAGACGAACCGTGAGTGGACATTACTAGGCGCATCTCAGACTCACCACGCATTGGATTTTTTAAATTAATTTTTGGTGGTTGTGCATTTAGAAAACTTTTATTATTATCAAATATTTTATAACCCCATGTTCAGTCATGTGGCCTGATATAGAGTCAAGAAGTCAGCGTGTAGCGTCTTAGGGCACACTTCCTGCCACTGGAAATGGTCCTGAGGATAGTGAAGGTATTTCATATCCATGTAGTAGTCTTTACATTTTTAAATGTTTATTTATTGCTTCAGGTTACATCTCCATCACATGCCCTCTTCCCGCTCTCCCAGTGCCCTCCCACCCTCTACCCCCATCCCTTCCATCCCACTCCTCTGGACTGGAGTGTCCCTACCTGTCAGTCCCCTGCCCCAGTTCAACAGTCATATGAGGGCCAAGAGCCTCCTCACACACTGAGGGCCTACAAGGCAGCACCACTAGCACATGCTGATGAGGATGTGGAGAAAGGGGAACCCTCCTCCATTGCTGGTGGGAGTGCAGGCTTGTACAACCACTGTGGAAATCAGTCTGGTGATATCTTAGAAAACTTGGAATAGCTCTACCTCGAGACCCAGCCATAACACTTCTGGGTATACATCCAAATGATTCCTCACCAAATCACAAGGACGTATCCTCATCTATGTTCATAGCAGCCTTATTTGTAATAGCTAGAAACTGGAAACAACCCAGATGTCCCTCAACCGAGGAATGGATAAAAAAAACTGTGGTACATCTACACAATGGAATACTACTCAGCTATCAGAAACAATGAAATTATGCAATTTGCAACCAAATGGATGGAACTAGAGGAGCTCATCCTGAGTGAGTTAACCCAGACTCAGAAGGATGCACATGGCATCTATTCACTTATAGTAAGATTTTAGCCATATAGTACAGGATATCTGTACTACAGCCAACACACCAAAGGGAAGAGGAACATAGACTTTGTTTCCTGTCAGTACTTTTTACGTTTTAAGGCTAGAGCTTGCTTTGATTTTTAAAGATATCCTCAAGGGAAAGCATGACTATGCCCGTTTTGTTGAGTACTAAGCAAACCTGGAGAAATCAAAGGTCTCCTTCAAGTTCACAGCCAAACTAATGAGTTAGATCTGCTCTTTCGCTCTCTTTCTGCAGAGTGGCTTTCCACTAGGCCTTGTGGGCTGGCTGATTCTGTGTTGGGCCCTCTCTCAGTCCCCTAAATAGTGTCTTCCCTTATGAGCACTCCGAGTGGAAGCAGATAGAACATTTTGTATTTACACAGGGGGGTTATTACCTTTAGCTTTCCTGGGTAATAGCGAATATTATTCCAGTAAGACAGACTTAAACACCTTCTGTACTTTGTTCATGGCTAAGAAATGCAATTTTCTAAGGGTTGAGAGAGAGCTCAGTTAGTAAAGCAGTTGCCATGCAAGCATGAAGTCCTTAGTTCAATTCCTAGAACACACTTTCTAAGAGTGCTGGCCAAGGTGAAATGTACTTATGTCATTGCTGGGGGGTGGGGTAGACACAAGAAGGTGCCTGGGGCCCGGACCCTCTTGCCAGCCACTGCAGCATATTCAGTAACTTCCAGGCCAGTGAGAGACCTTGTCTACATAATAAAAAGATGGGCGGCACCTACACAGTGATATCCAAAGCTGTCCTTTGGCTTCCATGTGAATGCACACACCCATGAAAATGAACACACACGCACATGTCCACACATGTACACTCACAAAAGAAACCCAGTATTTCTAATGTTTTACTTAAAACACTTAGGTTTCCTAAGAAAACTCTTCAATGATTTTTAAAAAAAGTTTATCTTTCAAAATGATAGTTTTCCAAACACTAAATTTAACTTTTCTCCGACTAATTTCAGGGAGATGACACCTTGCTTGTTCCCATTCATGCCTACCCTGTCTTGAATAACCTGGACTTCCCCACGTTCATAAATCTGTCAGATGTCCTCCTCGGAGAGAGGTGAGTCCCCAAAGTGAACCAATATGACGTCACAGAATATAAAAGGTTGAGAAACAGGATTGGGAAGATGGCTCAGCAGTTGAGAACACTTGCAGTTCTTACAGAGGAGTAGTTACTAGCCCCCACATCCAACAATGACATTAACAACAGTTGAGAACACTTGCAGTTCTTACAAAGGACTAACTAGTTACTAGCCCTCACATCCCAACAATGACATTAACTCCAGCTCCACGGGATCTGACATCCTCTTCTCACCCCTGCAGGCACCCATGCACAAACACACACAGTCAGGCATGCATCCACGTAAATAATTGTTTTAAATTAAGAAACATACAAGTGGGGCTGGGGAGACGGCTCAGTGGTTAAGACTGCTTACTGCACAATCATGAGGACCTGATTTCCAATCCTCAGCATATACAAGAAGAACTAGGTGCAGTCACGTGTACCTCTAACCCAAGTCCTGGAGTTGGTGGCATCAGGGAGGATCACAGGGTCCTCATGGCTAGCCAGTCTAGCAGAAAAGTGACAAGCTGGCGTGTGCTGATGAGTTTTGGTTACTGTTGGTTTTGTTTTGTTTTTGTTTTATTTTGTCAGCTTGACACAAGATAGAGCCATCTGGGGAGAGGGACCTTCAGTTGAGAAAATGCCTCCATCAGAATGGCTTGGAGGCAAGCCTGTGGGGAATTTTCTTGATTAATGATTGATGTGGTAGGGCCCAGCTCACTTGGGTAATGTCACCCTGGACACATAATGGTCCTGGGAGGTCTAAGGAAGCACACGGAGGAAGCCATGGAGAGCAAGCCAGTCAGCAGCACTCCTCCATGGCCTCTGCTTCAGTTCCAGCCTCCAGGTTCCTTCCTTGGCTTCCCTGTGTAATGGCCTGTAAGCTGTAAGATGACAGAAGTAAGATAAAATAAACCCTTTCTTCCCCAAGTTGCTTTTGGTCATGGTGTTTATCACAGCAGTCAGGCAGCAAACCAGGACAATCAAGATTCAATGAGAGATCCTCCTCGAAGGGAATGAGGTGGTAAATGGTGGTAGAAGACACCTGGCATTCTTCTCTGGTTTCCACACCTGTACACACACATGCACACACCACACAACATGCATACGCCCCACCATACATGAAAACACCTCCACAAGAGAAAACCTAGACTTGTGGTTTTTCTTATGAAGTTCATCCTTCTACCTCAATTAGACAGTATTTACAGCAACAAAAGATAAAACAACGTGATTCAAACAATTCAAACAAAACAGTTCAAAATACTGTTAATAAAGAAAGGGATGTATTGGATCATTTGAATTCTCTGGGTATGACTGGATCCAGAATCTGGAACAGCCTGGCTTTCCCTGTGTCCTGTTTACCCTCTCATGACAGGCAAGTCAGAAGAAGCACATGCTAGCTGGAACAGAGGGTGATGGGAGGGACTGAAGAATTGGCTCCCGGCTCACAACTGTATCTATTGGACCAGCTTAGATCACATGACTTTCCATCACCCAGTCTTCCTTTAGAAGATGGGAAAGCAAGTAAGATCAGATCTCAGATTCTGACCTTCCTGCTGAGGAAATGACTAATTATTCCAACTGTAGTTCAGTTTATATCTCGTGTGTGTGTGTGTGTGTGTGTGTGTGTGTGTGTGTGTGTCTGTGTGTGTGTCTATGCATTGTGTGTATATCTGTATGTTCGTGTGTCTGTGTGTCTGTGTCTGTGTGTGTGTCTTTGTGTGTGTGTGTGTGTGTGTGTGTGTGTGTGTGTGTGTGTGTGTGTCACAACCTCAGACGTTGTCACTCAGGTTCCATTTACTTTTGTTTATTTATTCTTTGGAGTCAGGGTCTTTCCGGCCTGGAACTTACCAAGTAGGCTAGACTACCTGGCCAGTGAGCCCCAAGAATCTTCCCGCCTCCACCTCCCAACACTGGGATTTCAAGTGCATACATCACCACACCTGGGGATGAAACTCAGGACCTCATACTTGGAAGGCAAGGACCTTACCAACTGACCTACCTCCCCAACTCTATGGATCTCATTCATTCAGCAAATACTAAATGTCTACCAGCAGGCATAGTGCCATCTGCCCTAGAGGTGCCAAGGAGATGGTATGTGGCTCCTGACTGTACATATAGAGGGGCCATGTTGGTTGCTTAAACCTTGAAACCCTCAGCTCAGGTTATGTAGAGAGAGCTGGTGTGATATGACTCAATGGACGGACACAGCTGCCTCCAAGTCAGACAACCTGAGTTCAATTCCTGGAACCCACATGGTCAAAAGAGAGAGCCCCCCTCCCACAAGCTGTCTTCTGACTTGCACATACATGTCATGGCACATGTGTGACATGCTCAGTGAATAATAAAATAACATTTTAATGTGAAAAATATCAAAAATCTTTGTATACTGTTAGGAAATACCTACTGTCCTTAGAACTTCATCTCTCCACCACAGCTGCCTGGCCCTGCCCTGGCCACCTTCCCTTCTCCGTTGTAATAAAATGCCCTGACAAAAGCGACTTAAGGGGAAAGGAGGTTTGAGGGACAGAGCTTCTCACGGTGAGAAGACATAACAGCAGGCAGGGAAAGCATGGCCAGAGAAGCAGGAAGCTGACTGGCTACATTTTCATCCACACACAAGAGACAGACAGAGAATTGCAAGTACGGTGGGGTGTAAACTCCTGTAACTACTCCCATTGCGGTGACTCCCGTCCTCTAGCGAGACCCAACCTCCTAAAGGCCCCACAGCCTCCCAGAACACACGGTGGAAGGAGACCAAATGTTCAGACACATGCACCTACAGGAGATGCTTCACATTCCAGCCACAGCACCCACTAAGGCATTCCCCAGCACAGGACTTGTACGTTCTTAGCCCCACACCTTTCTGTTCCCCATTTTCCAACAATTATTCTGACAAACTCCATGCCAGCATTTTCTCCTCCTCCCTCTGAGCCCTTCTGTCCTCACCATCTCCTTCTCAGACAAAGGGTTGTCTGAGAAGGAGATGGTGAGGACAGAAGGGCTTTATAAGATCTCCAAGCACCTAAAATGCGAACACGTTGCACTTGTGAGTTAAATAGCTACATCCTGCAGGTGGGCAAAGTCGGGCATTTTATCAAAATTTCTGCATCGGGGGGAACAAGAGCGCCCTGGTCCACGAGTTGCTCTGTCTCTCTGAATCACTTCTCATTTGGGTCATTAGCAAGGCTCATGTGCTGAAGGAAAAACAGTCTAAGAAAGTGGTGCAAACAGCGTGGTGTCTTACACTGTAGATATCAGTCACCAGCCTTTGGAATAGCTGTCCACCCTCCTGGGGCCCTCCCCCAAGCTACTTTCCACATAATGCATCTCATTTGTATTCAGAATGAAAAATTCAGCTAAACAATTTACTTAATTGAGTTACTGTTTATAATGGTATAATATATTTTTTAAATCTCTTAAAAGATACACACATTTTTCTCCTCCAGACATCCTGGCAGCAGACGGTACCTTCCCAAGACTTTCTGCCTTTTACAGGCTTTTAAGCAACATTTAGCCACTCAGGCCCTTCCTTGCTTCAATCAATCCAAACTACTGATATGTTCTAATAGGCACCTTGGTGGTCCAATGTATCATTTGGATGGGTTCTTTATTCAGCATTCGTTCATTCATTCATTCATTTCCTGAATTCCTGATGTGTTAAGTGCTGTCTCAGTCCATTTTTTGTTGCTATAATAAAATACCAGATGCTCAGTGAGTTATAAATAAGACTTTACTTCAGCTCTTAGTTCTGGAGGCTGGTAGGTGCCAGCATCCCTCAGCTTCTAGGACAAGCCTAAAAGATAAATAAGCAGGTAAAAGAGGCAAGACGCAGGGGCCCTTTATCAGATATGTCGCTGCTGTGGCAATAAAGAAGGGAAGGGAGCTTCACTTTGGCTCACAGTTTGAGGGTGCAGTCCATCATGGCAGGGAAGGTATGGCAGCTGCTCACATGTGACCAAAGACAGGAAACAGAGAGATGAAGGCCAGTTCTCAGCGTGTTTTCCTTTTTATTGATCCCAGGACTCCAGACCATGGAATGGTGTGGCCCACATCCAGGGTGGTTCTTCCCTTCTCAGTCAACCCAATCTAGAACTCTCTCACAGGCACGCTCAGAGGCTTGTCTCTTACTTAGGATCCCAGATCTGCCAAGTTGGCAGTCAGCACTGGCCATCACTGTGCATCTTACAGATCTGTGCGCCCTACTCCCCTGCACAGCCCCTGAGAATCTTGCACAGAGACTAGAGCAGAAGGGAGAGAGTAAGGATTCTCAAGCTAGGTTTTCACAAGGCCAATGTCTTTCTTCACTTCTCTCTCTCTCTATTTTTTTTAATTGTGGATTCTTGGGATCAACATCAGGTCCTCATGCTGGAGGGCAAGCACTTTACCAACTGAGTTATCTTCCCAGTGTTAAAATGTCTCAGAAAGACAGCCATTTCTTCTTCCAAAGAAGAGCCTCCCTACATCATGAAGAAGTAGAAACACAATGGAAGGACATAAATCCATTGAAGGGCAGGGTTCTGGCTTCATTCTGTTGCTATGACAAATACTCTGATCAAAATCACCTTAGAGGGGGAAAGATTTATATTGGCTTGGGACTCCAGGTCCTAATCTGTCACTGAAGGAAGTCAAAGGCAGGGCTGTTTGCTGTTCCATGCAGAATTACCTCCAAATAAGGAACTCACCTCACAGCCAAGAAGTACAGCAGAAGGTGTGGAGCATGCTGGGTCCTGGCTGGCTGAAGGCTGGCTTACACGTATCTAGCTTTCTTATACAGTTCAGGACCATATGCCTAGGGATGGTGCCATCTAAGTGGGCTGGGGCCTGCTATATCTATTAACAATTAAAACAACTCCCCATAGATATGCCAGTGGGCCATGCTGATGAGTTACTCCATTGAGGCTTCTCCTCTCAGGTGACTCTAGGTTCGTGTGTCACACTGACTGACAGCCAAAGCCAAGCCAGACAGATGGACTCAAAGTAGTCTGTTTTTCCTTTTGCACATTAAAAAAAAAAAAAAGAATTTGGAAAAAATTGTCAGAGTTGAGGATTCGTGTTGAAGTTGCTCATGTGGCTTTCTTACTGTGGGTGATTCTGGGAGGAACAACTGTGATTTGACCAAAGCCACTCTGAAGCCTGGACAGCCTCCCTACCCATCTTCCTGTTGATCACACAGTGGATTTACTCACATTCATCATCTACATTCTTTGGTGGCTGCCTCTGACTGTTGTTAAGTTTTCCTTACTGAGATAAAATGCCATGAGGATTCTTTCCAACTAGCCATAAACAACTTTGGTGGCTTAAGATCTGCTAAAACACACCCTGACAGTCTCTGTAAATAAGAAAGTTGCATTCCTATGTCCGTCCAACATCCCTAAGTCAAATAGTGTCACTGGGTGCAAAGGACTTGCAGTTCCTTTTTCTTCAGTGGGCCCACTTTATAATTTTCATCTAGATAAATTGGACTGTTCTGCTTTGTTAAATGTGGTAATCACAGGGCTGGGTGAGTGGCTGAGTAAGTGTGTGCTGCACAGGTACGAGGACCTAAGTTCAGATCTCAGCACCCACGTAAAAAGCCAGGTGTGCACCTGTGTGCCTGGCACCAGGGAAGGGAAGATGGGAGGTTCCCTGGAGCATATTGGTTAGTCAGTTAGCCAAATTAGTTAGTTTCAGGCTTAATAAGAGACTTTCTCAGACAGTAAGGTAGAGAGCAGGAGAGGAAAACACCGTTCAGACCTCTGGGCTCCACACGTACATACATATGCACACACGCACCCACCCACACTTGCTTTCTTACTGTGGATACACTTCCCACACACAAAGGTGGGTATCCCACACACAAAGCTTGGTATCTCTGAGAGAATTGTCGATACAATGCAATCTTATTCTTTCTTTGTACCAAGATAACTAACTTGCTTGTGTTAGGTATGGAAATTCTGAACCATCCCACTCTCCTGGTTCTGAAAAGGTTTGTGTTAACTCATCTCTCTCAGTAGTTTTGCAACACTGTCTTTCTGGCTGGGTATGATGACATACATCTGGAATCCAGCACTCAGTAGATAGAGGCAGGAAGTTTAAGGTCATCCTCAGCTGTATAGTGAATTGAAGGCCGGTCTGGGCTATACCCAGACCCTTTCTCAAAAGTAAAACAACTGTCTTTCTGGTATCACGTAGCTGGCTGACACCACTGACCATGCTTTCCCATCATTTCATCTCCTTGCACCAAGCAACCACCGACAACCAACCAGCTAGTGAGTTAGAGACAACTTGCGATGCTTCATCTCGACTGCCAACCTGATAGGACTTAGAATCACTATCTGAGCATGTCTTTCCTGGACAGAACACAAAGGATAAAGTGAGCAGAGAGACAGCATCCCATGTCTCTTTTCATCTTGACTGTGGATGCTATGTGACCAGCCGCCTCGAGCCCCCTCAGCCGTGCGTGCCTTCCCTGACATGATAGTCTGTATCCCCAAACCAAGAGTCCAAACCAACAGTTTCATAAGTTGTTTTCATCACAACAATGAGAAAAGTAACTAATACAGGCATGGAACCTCATGGCTCACTTTAGGTACGGGAATGGCCAGTGTCAGAATGTGTTGTTAAAGCCTTTGGGCTGCATGGGAATGTGTGTTCTCCAAACAGCGCTGACAGGAAAGATTGATGAGCCAGACGGCAGCCAAGCCCAGCTTGCTCTTTGCTGACTCTGAGCTCTTCTAGGAGGCTCTGAGAACCAGCTGCAACAGGTCACAGCAAACACATGGGAAGAAGGCTATAAATCCATCTTCAAGAAGAGTTTCAAAGGCCAATTGTCAAGAAAAAAAAATTATTCTCATACTAAGGAATCTGTTTATGTGTCTCAGACTCAAGGTAGAGTGGAAGAAGCATCAATATTTCATTAGAGTGTCCCCATGTTGGCAAAGATAACAGCACATTCAAGAGACTAAAGAAAAGAATTGGCTTCTAATATACGACTCAGTAGAAAGACATCAGCATAGAGAGACGGCAAAAATGGCTGGCGCACTGATTTGAAACAACACAGTGGTTTTCTCATATAAAATTGACAATAACAATTTGTTTCTTACACCAATAAGAATGACTTGATCTTGGGGGGAAGCACTTCTTTGTTTCAGCTTCAGGCCAGTGAGAGACCCTGTCTCAAAAAAAAAAAACAAAACAAAACAAGAACAGTGAGGAGCAATATCCACACACATGTGTGCCCGAGTGCACATGCACACACCCACCTACACACACACATACATACATGCACACTCACATGCATGCGCACACTAGGTCTAGGTCTCTGGGACAGCAGTTAGCTTACTTCTCAAAATCAGTGTTTGGATAAAAGAAGTGATCATGGGCTGAAGAGATGGCTCACTTGTAAACTGCTTGCCTCACAAGTATGAGGACCTGAGTTCAATCCCTAGAAGCCACATTAAAAAAAAAAAAAACTGGCCTCGAGTTTGGGCGGTTTGGATGAGAATGACTCCCAGAGGCTCATATGTTTGAATACTTGGTCCCCAGATGCAGGATCTGTTTGGGAAGGATTTGGAGGCGTGGCCTTGTTGGAGGTGGTGTATCACTGGGGATGAGCTGTGGGGTTTCAGAAGACTGTCGCCATTCCCAGTGTGCCCCCTCTGCCTCCTGCTTGTGCATCAAGATGGGAGCTCTCGGTTGTTTGAGCCCCCATGCCTTTGCTTCACCATCATGACCCCTAAGCCTCCGAAACCACACGCCCAACTAAAAACTTTCTTTTATAAGTTGCTTTGGTCATGGTGTTTTGTCACAGAAATAGAAAATAAATACAGTCGTGTGCACTTGCACTCGTGGTGTTGTCCAGGAAGAACAGGGGGATCTCTGGGGCTCACTGGTCAACCAGCCTAACCTATTTGGTGAGCTCCAGGCCAGTGAGAGACCCTGTCTCAAAAAACAAGAACAGTGAGGAGCAATATCCACACACATATGCGCACGCACACTCACATGTGCGTGCGCATGTGCACACACCCCCCATCACTTGACAAGCACCAGTGGTTTTGTTACCTGAACAATTCTCCTCTCCTTTGTAGTCAGAATTTCTTTGATTTAAGATGCTTATCAATCTAGTTGTTCATCTTGGGCCAGTCTCCTTTTCTGAATCTTAGCAGGAAAGAAAAAGACTCCCACTCTAAATTCTAGAGATCTCTCTGAACATGGGCCTAACAGCTGCCCCTTCACTTAGCAGAAGTGGGTACCAACTTCAGATAGCCAACAAAGGGGACTTCCTCCTGAAGACCTGAGAACACTCTTTTTCTCTTCTCCAAAAGTTTGGATGTAAGGATTGTAGAAAAAGCAAAGAAAAGCTTAACTTTAAAACTTTAGCACATTCTTCTATCATACACCTTGTGCATACTGTTCAGTTGGTTTGCCTGGTGGGTAAAGTTGCTTAAAGTTATGATATGCAAATGAGTGTGTGTATCAGGGGCAGCTAAGGGTAGAACATTTTTAAAGCTAGGGTCATCCAGTCTATTAGTTTCTGGAATGATTCATTCGTTCGGTATTTATGCTTAAACAGCCAAGCTTTATCACATTCTAAGTCATAATTGTTAGAGAAAGTATTCACAAGGACTAGAGAAATGGCTTAGCCCATAAAGTACTTGCTGTGAAACATGAGGACCTGAGTTCAGAACCCAAAAACCCATGTCAAAAAGTTGGGTATGGTGCCACGTGTGGTGGCGCACGCCTTTAATCCCAGCACTTGGGAGGCAGAGGCAGGCGGATCTCTGTGAGTTCGAGGCCAGCCTGGTCTACAAAGCAAGTCCAGGACAGCCAGGACTATTACACAGAGAAACCCTGTCTTGAAACAAAAAACAAACAAAACAAAAACAAAAATAAGTTGGATATGGTAGTGTGCATGCTTGTGATCCCAGCACTAAGAAAGTGGAGGCAGGGGACTTGATCTCTAGGGTTTACACTCACACACAGACACACACCCATCCACACACACACACCCATGCACACACCTAAGTATTCATGGATTCATGGATAAGTTACTAGGCCTGATATTTAAGACTATAGCATGAAGAATGGCAGTGTCTACCCAGAGCACATTCTTTCATGGAGCAAAGGGAAGTGTGCATGGTTTCTAGGGCTTGAGCAACAGCATCTTGACCCTCACAGTGTGTCTGGATGCTCTTTCCTTCCCTGGCCCACATAGCTGCTACTTCCAACACTAACATTACTCCAGCAGCCAATTGGTCAGTGTGGCTGCTACATCCCAGATCTGTAGTCCTGCACATATGGCATGTGATACATGTCCACAGGTGCACACAAATGCACATGCAGACATACAAACACACAGATGCACATGCTGAGTGTGCTTTTTAGAACATGGAGATTGAGTGTTCCTCAAATAGGATGATGGAGGATGATGGATGATGGAGGATGATGGCAGGATCACAGGATTCTGCCAGCTCTCAGAACTATGACTAAAATTCCTTCCTTCCTTTCTTCCTTCCTTCCTTCCTTCCTTCCTTCCTTCCTTCCTTCCTTCCTTCCTCCCTTCCTTCTGTCCTTTCTTTCTTTGTCACATTGTGGCCCAGGCTAGCTCTAAACTCCCTGTATAGCACTGGGATTACAGATGTGTGCCACTATGCCTGCTTTGTGTGGTGCTAAGATTCAAACCTGGGGCTTCCTGCGTGCTTGGCAAGCATCTTGTCAAGTGAGCTACATCCCCGGCCCCGGCTGCAGTTTCATGAACAGCTGTCTTCTATTACACATGGCCCCAATTTCTTAGCACAATTCCGACACACTGCAGTTTCAAAACCAGAGGCATTTGAGTTTCACTTGTTTTACTTTAAGAGGAATCAATTTCCTGTCCCTAAGGGAAGAGCACACCAACTGGTTGTCCAATACCAAAGGCCAGCCCTGAAAACACACACATACAAATAACATCATACAGAAGGAACAAGCTATATTTATGTATTTAAAAACAGACACATGCCGGGTGTGGTGGCGCATGCCTTTAATCCCAGCACTTGGGAGGCAGAGGCAGGTGGATCTCTGTGAGTTTAAGGCCAGCCTGGTCTACAAAGTGAGTCCAGAACAGCCAAGGATACACAGAGAAACCCTGTCTTGAAAAAACAAACAAACAAACAAACAAAAAAAAACAAAACAGACACACAACAACAACAGCAGTTACAGAAAAGAAGCCATGGATTTGAAAGAGAGTTGGGGGAGGAGTACACGGAGGGTTTGGAGAGAGGACTAGGAAAAAATGATGTAATCATTATAACCTCAAAAGAGAAAGCATATTGTAAATAAATAAATGCATTTGTCATTCCATCAAAGAATGAGCCTTAGCCGGGCGGTGGTGGCGCACGCCTTTAATCCCAGCACTCGGGAGGCAGAGGCAGGCGGATCTCTGTGAGTTCGAGGCCAGCCTGGTCTACAAAGCGAGTCCAGGACAGCCAGAGATATTCAGAGAAACCCTGTCTCGAAAAAAACAAAAAAAACAAAACAACAAAAAAAAAAGAATGAGCCTTTTCCTTTGACAGATGCAGCTGGATGGTCACGAGGGCAAGCACACTGACAGCAGGGTGCCCCAGTGGTTACATCAGTCAAATGTCATGTTTGGCTGGGAGGAACTGTGGTTTTAATAAGTCAACATGTGGACGCTTTTACCACCTCATCTAAAGAAAGTCGCTGTTCACAGCTTTTTGTGCATCTTCATATCTTCCCCCACAGTGCTCTATTTTTCTTTATATGAAAAAGCCAGCGCCCTGCAGGAAGTCTTTCATCTTCCTTTCCTAGCTGAGCCCCATTCCTCCCCGCCCTGCAGCTCCCTTCCTGGATCCTGCCACCAGCTCACCCTCTTCTCAAGGCTTCAGACAGACCCTCTGTCTCCACTATCCCACGTTCCCTGCACCTGAAAGAACTGTTAAGAGCCCTTTGCTTCAAATGCATTGTTTCTATTAAGGATTTTGTGTTAAGTAGTTTTTTTTTTTTAAGATTTATTTATTCTCATGTATTTGGGTGCTCTGTCTGCATGTGCACCTGCATTCCAGAAGAGGGTATCCGATCACATTATAGATGACTGTGAGTCACCATGTGATTGCTGGGAATTGAACTCAGAACCTCTGGAAGAGCAGTTCCTTGTGCTGACTGAATTTAACATTTAGTTTTCTGTGTGTATGCTCAGTTGTATGTTTCTGTTCATATACTGGAAGTGGGGGGGCGGGGTTATTTGCACATGTGTACGGAGGCCAGAAGACAACCTTGTATGTCATTCCCCAATGATTAGCCACCTTGTTTTTGAGACAGGTTCTGTCACTGGGACCTGGGGTTGCATGGTTCCATAAGACTGGCTGGTCAACAGGCCTCGGGGATCTGCCTGTTTCTGCCTTTTCAACATCAGGAGTAAAAGTGCAAATCATCACACCCAACTCTTTTCAAGGTTGTGGGATTAGAACTCAGATCCCTGCACTTGCAAAGCAAGTGTTTTACCCACTAAGCTATCTTCCAGTCCCCTCTATGTATAGTTTTTTGTTTGTTTTGTTTTTTTACTTCTTCTTCTTCTTCTTCTTCTTCTTCTTCTTCTTCTTCTTCTTCTTCTGATGTGTAGTTTGTAAAGGCATTTTATTCTGTAAGATTCTAGTCATACAGAGGACCTACAGTCATCATATTCTTGGGGATGGATTAGATGTGGCTAGGGAGGGAGAAATGGTGAACTAACTTGTGTGGGAAGCATATTGGGAACAGGGTTTAAACAAAGACAGAGAGTCCTGTGGGTGGCTGAAAGTGGCACAGCAGTGTGGTATACTGAATGGTACACTTGAAATGTTAAAATAGTAAATGTTATCACGGGATTTTTAAAATGGGGTTTTGGATTTGACGCTGGGATTTGAACCCAGAACCTCACACATGCTAAGCAGGTGCTTCAGCCATTGAGCTGCAACCCTGAAGCTGTTTCACAAGTAGCTGAAGGTGTTTGTGAAATATGGATAGTTGAATATGATCCCTACAGATGACAAATGTCATATCACTTCTGCCTTCTTTGTTGGGTATGTGATGTGTGTGTGCATGTGTGCCTACATGTACTCATGTGTGCTAAAGGTTGACATTGAGAGGTCCTACTCTCCTACTCTCTACCTTATTCCTCTAGACAGTGTTTCTCTGAACTGAAGCTCATTGTGACCCCAGACAGGCTCTGTCATCCACCTGTCTCCACTCTCCCGGAGCTGGGTTCCATGCACACCCGGCCACACCTGGCTGCTATATGGATCCTGGGAGTCAGAGCTCGGGTTCTCATGCACAGCAAGACCTCATTCACACACTGAGCCATCTCCCCAGCCCCTGCTCCTTTCTTTTCCTAAATTCAATTCTGTTCCAGTACCCAGAAAAAGAACATCTTTTATCAAGTCTGGAGAGGTGAGTTCACTGAATCCATGCTGGTCATAATTGCACATGTAGGTTGTAAAAACTTTGGCAACAGTAAAAGTCTTCCAAATGTACGTCGGCCGAAAATTAATTCAGAATCAACTGTGTCATGAACCTCAGGTGTTTGGAGTTGCTCTTGCCTCTGTTGTATGGAGATAGCACGTATGCTCACTGAAGCCTCTGAACACAGAACATGTGCGTTTTTCATGCTCTCATGCAACACAACACCTCTGCTCAGATCGGAGACTGTTGTATTTATGAATGGCATATGCAAATTTTGCTCTAATAAGAAACATAATGGACCTTACCATAGAGTAATTGTACCCCGTGTTTATTACTACTTTATTCACTATATCAAAGAGTTGAAATCAAACTAGTTGTCTATCAACAGATGAATGGATAGTGAAATTTTGGTATATAGATATAAAGTTAAATATTATTCACCTTTAAAAATTAATTTTAAATTTTGCAGGAAAATGGATAAATTTGGAATGTATAATATTAAGCAAGGTCACACAATCACAGCAAGAAAAATATCCACATGTTCTCTCTCATATGTAGAATCTAGTCAATAATGTATGTACACTTGAATAATTGTGTGCGTGGATAGAGTATAACATGAAAAGAGAACAAGAAAGGCACAATATACAGGGATGGAGGAGATGGATACGAGTTATGAAGGAGCCTATAAAGCTAGTGGTTTTTCTAGTTCTAATTCTGCTGTGGAGTTTTTGGTCTTGGTGCTAATTCTAACTGTGTAGAAGTTCACTGAGTTGTGTAGACCTTGGGTCTGCTGAAACTTGGTATGTGATGTTTTCACTTATTTGCAAGTTTTTCTGCAGTATTTATAACATTTAAAAAACAATGATTCAATTATAGAAAATAGACTTTTAATATTAAATACTAACTTTAATGTTTTACTATTTTTCTAATGTAAGCATGTAAGTGTGACATCAGTATCTTTGGCTATAACAGTATTTCTCACAGTTCTGGGGCCCAAGATCATGGCGCCAATGAGATCTGGTTCCAGTGAAGTCTCACTTTTGGGTTTCCACTTAAAAGAACATTAATTAATCCTACATGTCCAAGGTCCAGTTCCCATGATGGAGGTGGGGTCTGTAACTAGATGTATGTGAGGTCAGATGAGTGGGCACCCAATTCTAGCTGTGTGTGTGTGTGTGTGTGTGCATTTGTGAGTGCATTTTCATTCTGCTCAGCTTTTTAATATGGGTTGTGGGGGTGTAACTCAGGTTATCACATTTGCAAGGCAAGTACTTTGCCAGCTCCATCTCCCCAGGCCTTCCTCTAAAGTTTTATAAAACATAACAATTAACAATCAAGTTGTGCTGGCTGCTGAGTCCAGCTGTTGTGGAATAGCACACATTTGTCATGCTTATTGTCCCTTGACCTTCATTCTCTAGCCAAGGACCCAAATCCTATTATGGTAAATAGATCTGTTCATGACACTCTCCAGACACTGAGAGTTTTAAACAGTTTATTTGATTTTAAGTCATCTCCAATAAGTTCATTCTAAAAAAAAAAAATCAGAGATAGGACAAGAGAAATTTGAATTTATTCTGTCTCTCTGTCTCCCTATCTCCTCTCTCTCCCCTTTCCTCTCCCTCTTCCTCTCTTGTCTTTCCATCCTCCCCTTTCCCTTCCTTACTCATTCCTTCCTTCCCTTCCTCCCTCTTGTCCTTCCTTCCATAGACAAGATATCATGTAACCTGGACTGACATCAGGCTCACTGAGTAGTTGAGGGTGACATTGATCCCCTGGAGGCTAGGATTGCTGGGGATGGAACCCAGTGCTCCATGAATACTAGGCGGGCATTCTGCCAGCTGAGCCACACCCTCAGCCCTCCCCCTCACATTCACTTTTTTTTTTTTTTTTTTGGTTTCTCCAGACAGGGTTTCTTTGTGTATACCTGGCTGTCCTGGACTCACTTTGTAGACCAGACTAGCCTTAAACTCACAGAGATCCAACTGCCTCTGCCTCCCTAGTGCTGGGATTAAAGGCATGTGCCACCACACCCAGCAATTACATTCACTTTCTAAAAGGTAAATTTATGTTCTCTTTGGATGATGAGAAAACTTGTACATAATACAAAAGCTTAGTGCTTAAAAGGTTTATGCTGTATTTTATGTAAAAACAGAAAGATACTTTTAAAGTATCTAATGTACTTTTTGTATTCAGTCCTAACAAGACTGATGAAATGATTAAGTAATAAAATAAAGAGGATAAAAGTTAAGATTATGGAACTCTGATTTAGGTCCTATTTGCAAATAGGTATTTTTCTTCACTCTAGATCAGTTTTAATATATTTATCAGTAGGGATTTAGCTTAGAATTGTGTGTGTGTGTGTGTGTGTGTGTGTGTGTGTGTGTGTGTGTGTACATACAAAGGCCAGAGGAAATTATCAGGTTGTGTGTGTCCTTGTATACAGAGGCCAGAGGAAAATACCAGGTTTCCTTCTCTACCATCTTCTACCTCACTCCCTTGAGTCAGGGTCTCTCTCTGATCCTGGAACTAGGCTGGCAGCTAGCAAGCACCTGCAGCCTGCTTCCTCTGGCTACTCTCCCCTCCCTCAGCACAGAGTTACAGGTATCCTGAAGCCTCATCCAACTTTTTAGGTGGGTGCTGGGTACTTGAATTTGAACCCTCATACGTGCACAGAAAACACTCTTACGAGGCTGAACATGTCTCCAATGCGGAGGAGGTTTCTTTGTTTATTTGAGATGCTGTCTTAAAAAGTTTCCCAGGCTGGTTTTGAACTTCTGATCGTCCTGAATCTGCCTCCCAAGTACTGGGATTCCAGACTTGCGTCACCACTCTCAGCAAACACCAATTCCAACTTCAGTCTTCTTTTTTCTGGTACTGGGCTTGAACTCAGGACCTCACACATGGTACGCATCTCAGTTCCCTCTCCTGTTGCTGTGATAAATACCCTAACAAAAGCAACTTCAGGGAGACAGGGCTTAGGTGGCTCACAGTTCCAAGTGTGCTGGTGCTCCACTTCCTTTCTCCATGTTTGTTTGCTTGTTTTATACTCTTTTATGGCTGAGATCCCCACTCACCCCCTCAAGGGAAGGAACCTTCTGACTTTGCCCTTCCTTAATTAACATCATCAAGATAATTCTATACAACTGGAGGCATTGTGGTGCATCCTTTAATCCTAGCACTCTGGAGGCAAAGGTAGGCATAGCTCTGAGTTCAAGGCCAGCCTCCCAGGTGATCCTAGAATGTGTTAGTTTGGCAATTAAAATTAACTGTCACATAAGGAGTGGAGAGATGGCTCATTGGTTAGGGGAGCATACAGCGGAGAACCCAAGTTCATTTTCCAACACCCACATCTGGCAGTTTACAACCATCTGTAGCTCCAGCTCCATGGGACCTCACAGAGACCAGCACTCGTGTGAACATCACTACACACACATGAGCATGTACAATAATTTAGAAGTAAAATAAATGGCTGGAGAGATAGCTCAGAGGTTAAGAGCATTTGCTGCTCTTCCAGAAGAGCAGGGTTCAGCTCCCAGCACCCATATGGTGCATATACACACATGCAGGGATTTAACACATACACAAACAATAAAAATAAGTAGATATCAAAGCGTTTTTAAACAAACAAGCAAACAACTAATCATCATGGCAATCGAGCAAGCGCTCTGCTACTGAGCTACAGTTCAGCCCCACCACCCGTGCTGCCCCGAGCCTGATAAAGGAAAGGCAGTCACCAAGTGGAGCTCAGACTCCATTGCAAGCCAGATAACTGGCATCAGCCTGTTGCTTCCTGAAGAATGGTGTTCCCTTGAGGAACTGTTTATCTTTCCAGGCTGGCAAGTGCATCAGGAACTTGGCTTCTGGTAATCATCACTAACCAAATACCTCAACACCTTTTCTGAGAATTATCAGAGCTTAGGAGTTCAATGAAAATGGGCCATTTATCACCAATGGGAAGAACCCCAAGAGAGTCTGGGGGAAGTGCTTCAGTTCAAAAATATTCAGGCATTTATCAGAAGAGCCTTGAAAACATTGGGGGGGGGTGCCTCACTGGGACAGCTCTGACCTGACCCCTGCAGGTGCTGACCTGTGAGTAACAGTTCCCCTGCCTTAACCTCAGAGGCCACATGTGGCTGCAGTAAGTAAGCCATTGGCCACATCTGCTTACATCTCCATGAGCAGGATCCAGCCCCCGCACACACACCCTCATTGTTGTAACGGAGGATGTCAGTATAGTCTAACTAGTCTGGGTGGAGTGGCTTGACACCAAGTGGAGTGCCTAAGTGTCTGCTCTACTGATCTGCCTTGAGGGTTAGATAAGATTAGGGGCATTCAGGGTGGTAAGGCCTTATATAGCCTTATGTAGTCACTACTTTTCTAGATGTTATGACCAAAAAAATAAAAAATAAAGTAAAACAACCCTGATAAAAGCAATGTAGAGATGGTTTATTTTGGCTCACAGTTCCAAGGCACAGTCCATCATGGTGGGAAGGCACGGTGACAGGAACGCAAGGCAGCTGGTCACAAGGTACCCGCAGTCAGGAGGCAGAGAGATGGACGCTGGTGCTCACTCACTTTCTCCATTTTACTCAGTCCAGGACCCCAGCACATAGAGCAGTGCCGTCTACTCTCAGGGTGGGCCTTCCCGCCCCAGTTAACCAAGTCTAGAAACTTGCTCACACACTTGCCCAGAAGTCCCTGTTCATGGTGACTCTAAACCCCATCAAGTAGACACTCAAGATGGACCATCACACCTTGAAAATGCAGCCACTGCTGTATGCTGGTTTCCAGAATCAGGTCGAATCTCTGGGAGCTCTGGTTGCTGTACACTTCTAACAGAGTGCGACGCAGGACAGTATGTACAGGGTTTAATAGAAAACCCCGTAAACCTGGGCTGAAGGAAGGATCCCTTGAGACCGTTATCTGTGCCAGAAAGCAACACTGTTGAAAGCCTAGGGTTGCTTTGTCTCCTGCTGGGGGACTCCAGTGTTTACAGCCCATCTACCTCAGTGTTACAGAATCTCAGAGCTAAGGAACAACATTTAAACAGGAAATAGCAGCGGAGGGCTGCGGGTATGGCTCCGTGGGCAGAGTACCTGTCTACTATGCAGGAAGCCCTGGGCTCCATCTCCAGCAATACAGAAACCAACTGCAGTAGCGCATGCCTGTCATCCCAGCATTTGGGAGGTGGAGACAAGAGTAATAGTTCAATGCCATCCGTGCACTACACAGGAAGATTGAGAGGAATGTGTCTACATGAGATCCTGTTGCAGGAAGGAAGGAAAGAAAGAAGGAAAAAGGAAAGGAGGGAGGGGAGAGGGATGGAGGGAGGGAGGGAGGGAGGGAGGAAGGAAGGGAGGAAAGAAGGAAAAAGGAAATGAGGGAGGGAGGAAATAGTAGTGAAAATCACTTGCAAGCAGGACATTGCCTGGCAGGAGCAACCTTCAGAGCACAGATCTCTCCAAAGTCATTAGACACCATTTGCCAAACGCAGCAGGGAGAGCTTGTGGAGCTGCAGGGCAAGCATAAGGACCTGAGCTCAGGTTCCTAGCATGCACATGAAAAACCACGTATGGCACCCTGCATCTGCAAACCCAGAACTGAGGAGGCAGAGACAGAGACATGTGGCTCTTTGGTCACCAGTCTAGCTGAATTGTCAAGACCTAGGTTCATCAAAAGACCTTACCTGTCTCATAATAATAATAATAATAATAATAATAATAATAATAATAATAATGTGGAGAATAATAGAGAAAGATAGCAGGGACACCACACACACATGCGAGCACACACACACACACCGGCAGGTGCAAGAAGTGTATCCTGCCCAGCACCTCTTCTACTCCTGATACCTAACAATGAGCAATGTAACACCCCAGAGGCCTCAGAGGGACCTGTGCAAGTGAACCAAGCAGACAATGCCTTTCAGCAGAACAGGAAGGAGCCCCAGTGTGCGGGCTCCGGAGCTGCATTGGGCTCTAGGGCTGCAGTGGGCTCAGAGGCTCCATCAGGCTCCAGGCTGCATCGGACTTCAGGCTGCAGCGGGCTCCGGGGCTGCAATGGACTATGGGCCATGGAGCTCATTCCCGTGGGATCAAGGAAACCATGGTACCACTGATTCCAGGGAGCAGCACTTGCCCTTGCCTTAAAGCTGAGGGAAGACTGAGGTTCTCTTCCTCTTCATCCAATGAAAGAAAGCCGTGAAGTGTCACTGATCTGTGCCTGGAGCTTCAGTTGGGGACAGATGCAGGTAGATTATAGCAACAACCAGGCTGTGATACATAGAGGAGCCAAGCTGCCTATTGGCCCAGGGGCTGAGGGCACTGTAGCCCTAAAACAGCTGCTTCATAGGAGCCCCAATGTGACAGATAATCTTTTTCTATTCTTAGAGAACTCCATTCATGAATATAATACATTTTGAACATATCCATATTCACTCCTCCTTCCAACTTCTCCTGTGCACCCCATCCAAATTTCCCCTCAATTTCATGTCCTGTTCTAGTTTTTAAAATATGCAATCTACTGAGTCCAGTTGCTGTTGCCTGTGTGTGTATGGGTGTAGTGCTGACCCCTAGAGAATGGACAATGTACTGAATGAGGCTATGTCCCTGAAGGAAATGTCTGTCTCCTGGTATCACCTGTCCCAGGAGTGGGCTTTGCGAGCCGTTCTCACATCCATACTGGAGTGTCAACTGATTCATCTTCTGCAGGTCTCCTGAAGGTAACCACAGCTTTTGAGAGTTCATGAGTGCATTGGCAATTTGACTTAAGTTTGGAACCACCTAGAAAACACACATGGGTGTGTCTGTGAGAGCATTTCCAGAGAGATGTAACTGAACTTGGAAGACCCATGCTGCACGTGGGTGGCACCATCCTATGGGGTAGGACTAATACAAAGGAGAGAGAGAGCTGAGGACCAGCATCATCACTGTCTGCCTCCCTGACTGTAGATGCAATGTGACCGGCTACCTGCTCTTCCTACAGCCAGGTCTTTCCTAGCATGATATGTAGTGAATTTATTAAATACAAAGAAATATTAGACAGAGGATACCCAGTACTAGTCATCCCTGAAAAGGAGGGGACAGAGATAGATGAGGACTGTCAACCGGCAATGTTTCATTTCTTTGGAAATATTTTATAGATCTTAGTAATGAATAAGTAAATCTTAATTGTTTAAAAATATTAATATTTAGGGTAATGAGAGCAGGAGAGCTATCCCTGCCCCCCACCTGCTCCAGCACTCAGGAGAACAAGTCCTATCCCTTGCCTGGGCAGCACAGTAGAGCTGGCCCTGGACGTGGGGGTTGGAGGTGAGCCAGCCCTGCCCCTTATCTGCTGGGCCATGGCAAGGAGAGGGAGAGACACCCTCTTCCCTTCCCTCATCCTTCACCATCTATAGCAGATGGGAGAGCTGGCCCCAGGTCATGAGAGTGGAAGAACTGGCCATGTCTCTCACTGGCTGCAGCACTCAGGAGAGCAGTGAGCCCTGCACCTCACTGGGAAGCAGGGTAGAGCTGGCCCCAGTTGTGGAGGGAAGTGAGGGGCAGGGCAGGGTTGCCGGTAAGGGGCTGGTCTTACAGATTTGAAACTACAGGATCTCCATGACACAGGGATAAAACAGGATATCTGAGAGGAGTACCAGTGAGGTTCTAGTACTGATACAGTAGCAGAAGCTAGAGGCCTAGTACCAGACCAAAGAGTCATTGCAATGAGCATTTACAAACAAAGAAGTGTGGACAAAAGGGAATACTGTGGGACACACTACAGCTTCCACAATGAGATTTTATTTTTCTCTGTTGTGGGGGAGGTTGCAAGGGTGGAGGGTGGATACAAGGGGAGGGAGAGATGAGTGGGATTGAAGTACATGGTGTGAAATTCACAAAGAACCAATAAAAAGTTTTAAAAAAATATTTATATTTGAACTACTTCAGATATTTCACAGATTATTAAAAGATAATGAATTTCAAAACGCAGTAAAAATGCTTTGGACATACTTTTAAAAGCCACATTTGTAGTTTCCTAAATGGTTACTGAAACCCAGTATTTATTTGAGCATTTTGTGTGTATGTGTGTGTGTGTGTGTGTGTGTGTGTGTGTGTGTGTGTGTATGTGTGTGGGTGTGGGTGTGGGTGTGTGTGAGAGAGAGAGAATCTGGGGTTTTCCTGAACTTTCTACACATATGACTTAGCCTTTATAGGAATCAGAATCCAAGAAAAGACTAGTGTTGTCAGATGAGGCCCAGTCCAGTGTGTGTTGGTGAAGTCCACACAAGTAAGTAGGTCAGGGTGGTTACCTCCTGAGAAGGTGGATTGCCCCACCCTGGCAACTACACTCAGTGGAAGTTCAGAACAATGGTGTTCTCCCGAGAGTGTGAACAAGGGACGGAACTCATTTGGCAGAGCGTTTGCCTATGGGCACAAAGCCTTGTATTCCATCCTCAGCACTGCCTGAGTAGCGTTATGGTGGTGCACGCCTGTAATCTCACCTCTCAAGAGGCAGAGAAAAGATGACCAGAAACTCCTTGGTATGATGATTAGTTTTAATTGTGAACATGACACAGTACAGAAATCACCAGAGAGGAGAGTCTCAATTAGGGGTTGTCTAGATCAGAGTGGCCTGTAGGCATGTCATGTCTGGGAGGGATTATCTTGATCACATTGTCTGACATGGGAAGACCTGCTCACTGTGGGTGGCATCATTCCCTGAACTGTGCGAGAGGGAGCAAGAGAGCTGAGCACAACCATGCATCACTTCATTGCTCTCTGCTCTTAGCTGTGGGTGTAGCTGCTTCATGTTCCTCAACTTCTCCAGAGCAATGGCAACAACCTGACATTGGGTGCTGAATAAACTCATTCCCACTTAAGTTGCTTCTGTCCAGATATTTTGTCACAGCAACTGGAAACAGAGCCCAGACACTTGGCTGCGAAGCAAGTTTTGATGCCAGCCTTGGCTACATGAGAGCCTATTTCAAAACAAATCCATTTGTCAGTGTGAGACAGGGAGTGCCGGTGGAGGTCGGGAGTCACTTATTGCTGCTTCCTGAGTCTCTATTCCTTTCTAGGTCAGTTAGAAGAAAGAAAAATGATGCGCTCCATTTTCTTCTTGTGCTTGTTTTGCAGCAAAAGCTACGTGATCCCTTTGCAGTGCAGCTGCCCCGTGGATTTTGAATTCCATATCACTTTGCTCCGGTCTCATCAGGCCTTTACAATTGACCCAAAGTCAGGTGAGGACAGTGTGACTTCAGACACCCAGTTGCCCCAGTGATCTCAGGTCAGAGGCAGGGCTTGGAATATTAGTCACTTTCCTTGTTGCTGTAGCAAAAACAACAGAAGGAAGGAAATATGGAAGAAACGAAGGAAGGAAGGAAGGAAGGAAGGAAGGAAGGAAGGAAGGAAGAGTTTGCTGTGGCTCACAGTTTGAGGGCACACAGTCCATCGTGTTGGGAAGGAGTGGATGCAGGATGTGTGAGGCAGCTGGTCACATGGCATCCACAGTCAGGACACGGAGAGATGAATGCTGTGCTCAGCTCACTTTCTTCCTTCCATTCAGTTCAGCTCGTGGAACAGTGCTGCCTATGTTCAGGATGGGTCTTCTCACCTCGGTTACACATTTCTGGTAGCACTCTCATGGACACATGGAAGCACACTTACATGGTGATTCATTGCCCACTCAGATCAGCAAGAAACATCAGCCAGCATACTTGGAGAGCACACACATATGCAAACATGCATACACACACATGCACCCTACACACATATGAAAAGGGGGGGAGGATAAAATGAGTCAAGTGTAAATTGTTTCAAGACCCCTTTCCTCTTCCAAGCACTTCGGTGGTAACTGAATCCACGTAAGTTACCAGTCCACTTTTCTGTGCAGCCTAAAGACTGGGGAGTTCAGTTTTCACAGGCACCAGTGTTTATTCCCAGACCCACAGACCAGTGTGTCCTTTAAGCCTTGTCCCGTTTTACAGATGAGAAGACTGAGCCTCAGGTAAGGTGCTCAAGCTGAGCTGTAGAGTTCCTGAGTGACCAAAGGGAATTGTGCAGTTGATTTTTAACCCACGCAGCTGCTAACTGAATTTTGCAGAGGTTAGTCTCCCTGAACCCCGCACTCAGAGGGACCCTGTATCTTAGAATGTTGAAATTGTCATTACAAGACTCCCAAGCACGAGGCTTGGGTGGCTCTGTGACAATTCATGGGACCAATCTGTACTTCTGCACTATTGGGAGGAAATGTTTAAAGCTTGTGCTATTATAGGTGATCTCACTTACGTGTGTAGAATCTAAAAAGTCTGATCTCATAGGACTGAGGACGCAGCTTACTTGTCAGAGCACTTGCCTGGCATGCAAGGAGCCATGGGTTCCACCCTCAGTCCTATCCACCTGTAATCCCAGCGCTTGGGAGATACAGTCAGGATGATCAGGCACCTAGTCATTTTTAGCTACACAGAAAGTGAAGGCCTGGCACTGTCTTAAAATAAAACAAAACAACAACAAAACCTTTTTTTTTTTTTTTTTTTGGTCAGGTGTGCTAGTGCACGCCTTTAGTCTCAGCACTCAGGAAGCAGATGCAGGTGAATCTCTATGAGTTCGAGGCCACCCTGGTCTACATAGGGAACTCCAGGACAGCCAGGACTACATAGAAGGACTGTGTCTTTAAAAAAGAAAAAGAAAGAGAAGAAAAAAAGATTTAAAAAAAATTACCTCATGGAAATAGAGTCTAGACTAGTCGTTACCAAAACTGGGGACATAAGGCAAGATGGTCAGCAGGTTATGGGAGGAGGAAGTAAGCACACAGCCGAGTAACAGAGGCCAAAAGCATACATTTCAAACTGACTCAGAGCAGGGCTGAAGAGAGATCCGCCAGTGAAGTGCTGGCCGCACATGATGACCCGGATCTGCAAGCACCCTACAGGGTGAAAGCCACGTGGAGCCACCTTCCTGCCATCCCAGGACTAGAGACACGGTAGCAGGAGAAGCTTGCTGGCCAGACGACCTGGCAAGTTAGAGAGCTCTGTGTTCAGAGACCCTGTCTCCAAAAGTAATGCAGAGAAGCTACTGAGGATACACCCAATGTCAGCCTCCCCACACATGCACGCAGGCACGCAGGCACGCACGCACGCACGCAGACACGGGTGTGCGAGGGAGGGTCTTGGATGATTTACTGTCACAGAGATAAGGTTTGAGGTAAAACACTGTCCTGCTTTGTCCATATACAACTGTGTGTGTCTGGAAAAATCATGTCTGTACAATTATATGTTGATTAAAAAACTTTAAAAGGCTGCGACATATATAGACATACAATATGGGACAATTTTTACAAGTTTTTCCGGTCTAGGTCTTACTGCCATAAAAATAATGTACTTTTATTTTCTGTCTATTTTTAGTCCCTATCCATGCCTATATTTTCTATTAGTTTATTTACATATTTAAATATGTCCATGTTTGCTTTATATTAATGTCACCTAGAAAATGACACAGCAATATTTCCTGGTGGTGACTTCATTGCTTGGTGGTGTTGTCTGTTCTTGTTCGTAATGCTTGCGTTGATAAACTATGGCCTTCTTTATTTTTGTTTTTATTTGTGTGTGTGTGTATGCCACATGTGTGTGCTGTGCTGTTCATGGAGGGTTGAAAACGGTATTGGATGCCCCTGGAGCTGGAGTTACAGGCAGTTCTGAGAGGCCCGATGCTGGTTCTAGGAACCAAACTCAAGTCATCAGCAAGAACAGAAAATGCTCTTAACTGCTGAGCCATCTCTGCAGCCAGGAGTTTCCTGGCTTTTAGTTTTTGTTGTTACCATTATTTGTTTTTGTTTGTCTATTGTTTATCTTGCTAGGTAGTGCAGACCAGCCTGGACCTGGGATCTCCTGCTTAAGTCTCCTGAGTCCTGGGATAACAGACACACATCACCCTACCCAGCTGCCTGCTCTGTGACTTAGCATTATCCATTATTCCTGGTTGTGCTGATCCAAGAGCAGTAGTTTGGGCTTTAATTTCTTTCTCATTACCTTTGTATGTTTTTATTTCCTGTACTTGCATAGGCACATGTATGTATGGTGGGTCAAGAACAACTTTCTTGTTAGTTTTCTCCTTTTACCATGTGGGCCTAGGGCTCAAACTCAGGTCACCAGGCTTGGCAGCATACACCTTTACCATGAGCCTTCTCACAGCCTGCTCCACAGACACACTTGGTTTTTGTAGCATGACCTAGAAGTCAGCGCCACTATGGCAGGGTTACGTAGGGCTGGGGATCTTTGTGCATGCTCGACAGACACCCTGCAGACTGAGCCACATCCCAGCCCTGAGGTAGACTTTTTCAAATGAGGCCAAATATTGAGTATACCTTTCACACTTATAAAACACAGGATATCACTCCTTTGGGCCACTATGCGTTTTGGCCAAGCAGTAGAGCTGTCAAGACTTGGCAGGTATACTGTGACCGCTGACATTGCACAGCCTGCCACCATCATGTTCGGGTGATGGAGCTGCACTAACAGAAAAAAAGAAAAGAAATCAGTTTACTGTGGTTGCTGGGGCTACATCTCCACTGTGGGCTTTATGTGTTATGTCTGGGCTGAGAATACTTTAAAAACAAAAACAAAACAAATCACCAAGGTCAAGGTGAACATTAATCCTCACCTGAGTTGTCTTATGGTTTTAAGTGAATAAGCTGAAATTAAACAGGAAGGGGCTCTTGGCCTCAAGCCCTGAATGGTCTGCAGGTCCCACAGGGTGAATGCTCTGACCAAATGATGGTCAGTGTATTAAAAGTCTCTTCCTAGACCTCATGTCTCTGGTGGCTCTTTCTACCTGGCCCTGGACTTGAGATGCAATAGGGGCCATCACTTAACAATGTTGACCTCTGCATGTGCTCAGGAAATTTTAAAATGTTCACTTTGTGTGTGTGTGTGTGTGTGTGTGTGTGTGTGTGTGTATGTGTGTGTTGTGTGTGTGTGTGTGTATGTGTGTGTTGTGTGTGTGTGTGTGTGTGTGTGTGTGTGTGTGTGTGTGTGTGTGTAGCCTGCACGCATGCTTATTGGGATACCTACCCTAATTGTTCCCCCACCTCACTTTTTGAGGCAAGATCTCTCAGTGTTTCTGCTAGGCTGGCCAGTGAGCTCCAAGAATCCACCTATCTCAACCCTTCCCTTCCCAGTGCTGGGGTTATAGATGTGTTCACCTTGTCTGGCTTTTACATACACGGGTGTTAGGGATCCCAACTCATATACTCATACATGTACAGCAAGCACTTTACTCACTGAGTCATCTCAGTCTTCTGTATTACTTATATAAGTAATTCATATTATATAAGTAATACTTTAGTATAAGTAATAAGTGTTTCATGAGGGTTGCTTATAGGAGCATGGGTGAGAGGCCATTTACTGGAGCCTGGGCACCTTACCAATGGCTACACCACTGAAGAAAACGTCTCCTCCCTCCCTTTAGAAACTAGTAACTGCCTGTTTTTAAAGCACCAAAGAAGAAGGAGTCCAGGTGGATAAAATCTGTGAAAAAAGTGTTCCTAGATTTCCATGTTGCTAGTCTTTGTCTTGGGGGCGTGCAATTTCCCTGGAAGTTAACAGTTCAATGGGAACCAGGGAGAGATTTCACACCTTACTTACAACCTGGCATACTGTCTTGCTGAGAGACTGGCCCTGAGACAGTGATGGCACGGGATCACACTGTGACGAGCACAGCTTAACTATGTACAACTCTTGCTCTCTGCAGGCACACAGACTAAATCCCCTTTTTCTCATTTTCAAAGTTAGTTTGTTTCTGTAATTGACTTATTGAGTGTGAATGGCACAGCCTGACTTGTTAGGAATGAGAAGGTCCAGGCTGGAACCCTGACAACGCCTAGAACATACACTGTTCTAAGTCCAGTTGGCACGAGAGATGCAAAGGAGGAATATGGCACCGTGTGCTGCTTGACAGTACAAGGGACGCCGGTTCATCTGCTAGATTTGGAAGGAGATGTCTGGGGCATAGTTGTGTGCTAGAGCAGTTACCAAGCATGAATAAGGCCTTGGGCTCCAGCCCCAATGCTAGAGAGAGAGAGAGAGAGAGAGAGAGAGAGAGAGAGAGAGAGATAGGAAGGGAGAAAAGAAAGAAGGAAAGAAGTAAGGGAAGAAAGGTGACTTGAAAGGAAAGAATAAAGTTGTAGGAAAACTCAGGGAACTGAACTCTGGACTAAAACTCTAGGTGTGTTCCTAGCTTTCCATGTTGCTTACGGAATTGACATTACATTCTAGTCATTTGCTCTAGGGTCAGCATTCTGGGATTTATGTTTGAGGCACTTAAGCAGTTGGATTTTTCCCTATCTGTGTAACTACATGAGCAGATAATTGTTGGAAAGAATTACCGTAGTCACTGATAAGCAAGGTCTTTGTCAACACTCAGAAGTTGAGTTGTGTGCACTTAATGAATTAAGATTATAGAGAGAGCAGAGGCACGCCCATGCTGTGCTGAAAAGATGGGGTTGCATTGCCTCTTCAACTCCACTCGGTGAGCAGAGCAGATACCTCTGTATCCGTTCATCTTGCCTGGCAACATCAGAAGGAAAAAGAACTTCTGGACAGGTCATAGGTTTATCAAAGGGAGAAGACCCACCTTGCAAGTGGGGAGCCCCATTCTGTGGCCTGGGGTCCTAGAGTAAAAAGGAGGAAGAGAGCTGAGCACAGAGTTCATCTCTCTGCTTCCTGATTGTGAGTGCCATGTGACCAGCTGCCTCAAGGTCCAGCTGCACCATGATGGACTGTACTTTCAAAATGTGAGCCAGAATAAACCCTTCCTCTTAAGTGGCTCTTGTTGGGTATTTTATCATAGCAACAGGAAAAGTAACTAAGGCAATGACATTCATATTCTCTCTCTCTCTCTCTCTCTCTCTCTCTCTCTCTCTCTCTCTCTCTGTCTCTCCTTACAGGAATAATTCCAGCTAACGGGAAGGCAAAAGTAACTGTCAAGTTCACACCCATCCAGTATGGGATGGCACAAATAAAGCTCCAACTGTGGATCTCACAGTTCAACTCTCAGCCATACGAATGTGTCTTCACTGGAACCTGCCACCCCAACATAGCCTTACCGTATGGCTTCTCCATCATATTTTCGCTTATTCATGTAACCCAGACTGACCTTAGACTCACTATGGAATCAAGATGACTTTGGCACTTTGCCTGCCTATACTTCCAGAGTGCTGGGATTACAGACGCACACCCCTGGGGATGGAATCCAGGGCTCTGTGCATTCCAGGAGCACACTCTACCAACTGAGCTATTTCCTTAACAAACCCCAGTTTTTTCTTAACACTTCCACAAATCCAGTCTAATCCAGTTATGGGCATTGTGGTGCATGCTTGGAATCCCATCACTGAAGAGGTAGAGCCAGGAAGATCATTCAAAGCTAGCCTAAACTACAGAGCAAGAAGCTGCCCTTTAAAAAAAAAAAAAGAAAGAAAGAAATATCTGACCTTTTCTCTCTTGCTTTTAAAGCTGGGAGTGCAGGTCAGTCGTTCACCTCTTACATGGCATGCACGTAGTCCCAGGTTAAAATACACTACAGAAACGCTTATATTACAAGACGAGTCTCCATGAAAGACGTCAAAGAACAGAAGCAGGTGTTCTACCAACAGCTAAATCCCCCTCCTGGTTTTGATTTTTTTTAAAGGGCATAATCATTCTTTTACTAGGAAAGTAAATCAAAGTAATGGTTCCTAAAATATCAGCTTAAGCTGTTGGAGAGCTACAGGCTAGAAATCAATTATACTAGAACATTCCCTAGCCTGTTGCGTTTTCATTATCATATTCATGAGGAATGCAAAAGAGAGCTGATGACATGGCTCAGCAGGTGAAGGTGCTCACTGCCAAGGCTGACAACCTGAGTATCATACCTGGGACCTACACTGTGGAAGGAGAGGGCAGTTGTCCTGACTCCCACATGCATGTCTTGACACATACATACACACACATATGCACATACGTACACACACATGTGCACACACACACTCTCTCACACACAGACAAACAAAATACATTTTTTCTAAGTATAGAAGGGAGAGTAACCACTGGTGTGTATATATATATATATATATATATATATATATATCACTCAGATATATATATATGCATATATATACACATACCAATAGTAACTTTGTAATACATATTTATATATATTATTTTATTTTATTTATGTTATATATATTATATATCACATATATAAAATAATATATACCACTTTGTAATAACCATATATTTTTATTATATATTATTACATGTTTGTAATATATAATATTGATATATAATATATAATAAAGCATATATTATTTATAATATATAATATGTCACATGTTAATATACATGTAATCATTTGTTTTCATGGACTCCTCTTTTGGCACAGAAATTTACTTTTAGTTTAGTTATAATATTGATCCACAAGTGACAGTTTTATCAGAAAGGACACAAAAACAAAGACCTTGAGCTACGGAAGTGTAAAGAAGACTTTAGTGGCTGAGAGCTTTAGCTGGCCTAGCTGAGAACCTGGGTTCAGTTCCCAGCACCCGTATGGCAGCTCACAACTATCTGTAACTCTAACTCCATGAAGCAGACACTCTCTTTTGGCCTCATCACATACACAGACAACATGCCTGCACAATCAAAAGATAAAAATAAATGTTTATAACAAACCTCGAACTGTTGGGTTATGCACTAATTTAACATCTGTTTTAAACTCTAGATTAGAAGAGTTTAAAAGAGTAACTAGTCGTTCTGTGAAAGTAAATGTTCCTCTAGAAAAAACATCGTATGTACACTTTTACAAAGCTCCAGCAAAGGCAAAACCTCAGAAGATGAAGGTAAGGGGGTGGGGGCACCCCCAGTGAAATGGAAAGATGGGGAGAAAGGAACTAATTTCTCTCTCCATTTGGTCCTCAGGAAATTGAGTATCAGGACCTGCGGTTTCCAGCCGATCTGTCAAATCCATTCGCTGTTGCAACTGTTCTAAACCAAGAACCAGGAAAGATGAAGATCAAGGAGTTAAAACAAGGTAAGAGTCACATGGTCTCCCATAAACCAGTCCCTGGGGCAGAATGCGACAGAAATGTGTCCAGCTGCATGCATTATTAATGAACAAAACTCAGTTAGATGTCTGTTAGGGAGCATGGTCAGAAACTGGGTTCATCTGGGCAAATCTGATTTGATTACGGCCATGATCTCTGCTCATTCCTGCCTCCAGTCCTGGGCCACGGTGACGAAATCTCCAAAACCAGACAGATGAAGGAGGCGATCTTTGAGCAGAAAGTCAGACAAAACATTGCAGAAGAGAGTGAGAACCATCTTAAGTGGTAAATATTGAGGGATAATGTGTGTCACGTGACAGGGGGACTGCTTTTATGGGATGGCCTTTGACGCAGGAGACTAAATGGCAATGCAATTATTGATAAACTCTTTTGGTGAATTCAATTACTCCTTCTCCTCACCCAGTGTTTCTGTCTCAGAATGGGTGGCTATTAAGAATAAACTAATGTAACTAAGACATGTTGTCTCCTACACATAAAAGGACAGGGCAGAACAGCAGTGAACTGTGGGAAGTTGGGCCCCTCCTCTTTGCCTGCTGCTTCAGCCCCCATCCCCAGACAGACCTGGGGTGACTCAGGTGCCCACATCTCACCCCATGACCCCTGACCTCACTGTGAGCCCCCTGCACCTCCACAGTGCTGGGATAACAGGCACCTGCCCCCACTCCTGGCATTCTGTACAAGGTTCCTGCTCCTGGGGATTGAACTCAGCTCCTCTTGCTTGCAAAGCAAACACTTTACTGAATGAGCCATCTCTCAGGGCTTTGTTTTATTAATTCATAAATATTTTAGCACCAATTACTAGAAGATAAGCTTCATTTCACGGGACATATTATTCACTACAAAGGTGCTCTTCTCCAGTTTTTCCCCATTCCTTCTTGGTTATAGAATATAGCTAAAACACTCATTGAAAAGATGACTATTTGTGGATGGCTTCTGGAAGTTGGCTTTTTTCTCTACAGGCAGGTGCACCTTGGTAAAGGTTACACGACTTATAAGTATAGAAAAGACCTCGGTGAAGAACGGCAAAGAGCACATGAGAAGTACAAGGTTGGAATGGCTGTTAATTTGACGTCATTTATTTCCTTACATAATTTTAATTCCTATTTTATGCAAGATGCCAAATCAGGAGAAAGAAAATACATAGAAAGCTGAGAGTACCACTGAATGGTAAAACACTTGCCTAGCATGTGTAAGGCCCAGGTTCATGAGACAGAGACAGAGTCAGAAAGACAAAGTCGGTGAGGGAAACAGAAAGAGAGGAAAGAAAGGAGAGAAGAGACTAGGTACAAAGTTGAGAAGGCAGAGAGATCACACATAAAGTGCTAATTGTCAGTTAAATGTGTCTCTAGATGACACAAAAGAACTATACAGGGTCTGCTGGAGACACTCAGAAGCTAGAGAGAGAGAGAGAGAGAGAGAGGTCAATCTAAACAGAAAGTAGGAATTAGCTAAGAGAACATAAATGTCAATCAGGGGAGACAACTCGGATTCAGGCTGTGGTTCTGGGTATGAGGCACACCTGTCCTGTGGTTTACAGAGCATGAAGATGAGAGCCCCAGAACTGCTGTCAAGAGTCACCTAGAGCAGGATACCACGTACAGTCACATGCTGAGGTGCTAGGGTTGAGGCACTGGCATCTGAATTATAGGGGACCCAGTTCACCCATCCCCCCAAAAAAAACCCAGCAAAGATTAATAGTGTGAACTTCAGGGTCTTAGTGAGTAGGAAAGATGTGGGTATGGTCAATCTTTTTTTGAATAAAAGATGTATTTGTAATCATATGTACATGTGTGTGTCTGTGTGTGTGCACCTGTGAGTACAGTGCCTGTGGAAGCCAGGAGGGGGCATCTGATACCCTGGAGCTGGAGTTCCAGGCAGTTGTGAGCCAACCAACACAGTGATAGGACTTGAACTCGTTCCTCTGCAGGCACAGCAGCCACTCTTAATCAGTAAGCCACCTCTCCAGCCCCTGTGGCCAGCCTTTCAGGCATGACTATATGACATCATACAAAGTACACACCAGAGGACCTGCAATTAAGTTACAAAAAAGAAAGGAAGGAAGGAAGGAAGAGGGAAGGAAAGAAGGAAGGAAGTCTCATGGTGTTCTGTCAGGGGCTGGTTCCTAGCTAATCTAGGGTACTCTGTCAGGTTGCAGCAGGAGGATCCTCAGACACATAGTGCATTTGAGGCTACCCTAGGCTGCATTAGGCCCTGTGTTTTTATAAAAACTCCTCACGTCTGAACAATAAGAATAGTGGACACTTTATTGTGTCCAGCACTCTGTGGCAGGGCACAGTAGGTTTCTACAAGCCTTAAAGAGAAGTTTTCACTCATTTGTCTTTGACTTTAATGTGTCTGTTCATATAAAAATTTAGCAAAAGAGAGGTGACCCTATCTTAGAGGAGGAGTTTCAACGACTCGAGATTGAACGGAACAACAAGCGGATCATCCGTGACTTGGAGGAGGTAAGCAAGTTCTCTTCATCTGGAATCTAATTAAGTGGCAGTCCTATGACCTTCCAAAGACACCAATGGCTGTTACAGAAACTCCTTCGCCAGGACAGAGTGATTGTTTTTAGCTTGCTTGTATTTTCAGAGTGGTGTTTTGCTGTGTGTCCTGGTTTCCTTTCTGACCAAAAACAGTTTAGGGAGCCTAGAGAGATGGCTCCCTGGTTTAGAGTGCATACCACCCTTGCAGAGGGCCTAACATTCATGTCAGGAAGCTCAAAGCCTCCTGTAACTCCAGCTCCAATGCATCCCATGCCCTCTTCTGAATTTCATAGGCACCTCACTCGTAGGAGCAAACACCCACTCACAGGCACATAATTTAGAATAAATCTGTTTTGAGTTTTTAAATATTTTTGAGGTTTTTTTAAACTTATTTTTACCTCATATGCAATGGTGTTTTGCCTGCAAGTACATCTGTGTGAGGGTGCCAGATTCCCTGGAACTGGAGTTACAGACAGCTGTGAGCTGCCATGTGGGTTCTGGGAACTGCACCCAGGTCCTCTGGAAGAGCAAGCCCAGTGCTCTTAACTGCTGAGCCATCTCTCCAGTCCTTGTTTTGTTTTGTTTTATATATATATATATATATATATATATATATATATATATATATATATATATATATAAAAGAATGTTTTATTTGGCTCACACCTCCAGATCACACTCTGTCATTGAGGGGGCTCAAGGCAGGAGCTCAAAGGCTGGCCTGCATGCTACTCCACACAAACCTCTGACCACAAACTCACAAAGAAGGGCAATAGAACCCACGGAGGAGGAGGCTTGCTAGCTGGCTCACAGACTTACACTCAGCTAGCTTTCCTAAACCATTCAGGTCCACCTACTTAGGTATGGTGCTGCCCACAGTGGGCTGGGCCCTCATATCAATCAACAATCCAGACAAGTCCTCCCCCCCACACACACACACACATGCACCTGCCCACAGGTCAGTCTGATCTAGGTAATTCCTCAACTGAGACTGTCTTCTCAGATAACTCTAGGGTGTGACCAGCTGAAGCTAGCCAGGATACTACATACATGCCAGTTAAATGTCAAAACTTATAACTATGGTCTGAGGAGATGGCTTAGTTGGTAAAGTGCCTGCCATGCCAGCTTGAAGATCTGAGTATGATCCCAGCACCCACATAAAAAGCCAGATATGGTGGCACGTGCCCACAACCCCAACACTGGGGATACAGAGACAGTCTATTCAAATCAGTAAGCTCTCAGCTGGAGACTCTGTCTCAAAAGCTGAAGCTGGAGAGTCGGCTCAATGATAAGAGCATTAGCTGTTCTCAGCTTGAAGATGAAGGTCGGATTCCTAGCTTAGTTCCAGAGACCGAGCTCAGGTCGTCAGGCATCTCTGAGCCACCTTGCCACCCCTGGTTTTGTTTGTTTTGCTAGTCTTGCTAAGTAACCCAGACTTACCTCAAACTCACGATGCTCCAGCCTCAGCCTCCTGAGTGCTGGAGTTACAGACATGCCAGAGATCAAACTCTAAAACGTTTATTAAATGCTCATGCCAAAGAGTTTGTATTTAAATGTAAGATGTACCTATGTTTTTATATTCACAGAAAATCCAGGAATTCCATGCTAATTTTGACCCACTGATTAATAACATGTGGCTCACCAGATTCCAGGCGCAAAGACGGTTTCAGCAAGCTGCGTGGAAGGTAGGTTGCCTTGTCTAGTTATCAGCAGGGGGAAATCAAATAATGGCTTTTTAAGAATAGAGCACTACAGATGCCATTCACACGGTATAAAAATCACTTCTGCAAAGTGTCCCATTGAGTAAATGTTCTTGTTTCCTTCCTTTGCTGTGATAAAACACTGACCAAAGGAAACTTGAAGGAGGAAAGGGTTTATCTGGCTGACACTTCCAGGTCACAGTCCAACATGAAGGAAGTCAGGGCAGGAACTGAAGCAGAAACCATGGAGAGACCCTGCTCAGGCTCACACTTAGCTGTGGGGTGTGTCTTCTTCCATCCAATAACAGGCAAGACAATCTTCCATAGCTCACTCTGATCTGGAGGGTCCCTCTCAGACTCTCTCCTCGGGCAGGCTGGAGTTAAACCTAACAAGGACAATAAGGCTTTAGTGTCGCCACATTTACAGACAGCCATCATTGCTATGTAACATTTACTTCTTGTGGAGTGTGGTGGCACACGCCTTTAATCCCAGCACTTGGGAGGCACAGGTAGGAGGATCTCTGTGAATTTGAGGCCAGCCTCGTCTTACATGGGAAGTCCAGGACAGCCAGGGATACACAGAGAAACCCTGTCTTGAATAAACTAACTAACTAACTTCTTTATTTATTTAGTTAGGACCTATACCCCAGGGGAGCCTCCTCCTGCCTCTACCTCCTGAATGCTGGGATTACAGGTGTGTACCACCATACCATATATACTATGCTATGGGTAGAACCTGGGGCTTTGTGCAATCTCTACCTAATTTCAGAACATTTTTATTATGCAGAAAAGAACTTAGTATCGCCACCCATTCCCTTCTTCCCGGGGCTCCCAGCATCCCTGGCAGCGTGCCTGTAATCCCAATGTTAAAGAGGCTGAAACAGGATGACCCCGGAACTCCATGGCCAACTCTCACTCTGGGTTCAGTGAGAGACCCTGTCTCAAAACACAAGGTGGAGACACAATTCAGGATGACACTCAGTATCGACCTTCATGAGCACATGTATGCTCCCACACACATATATATATACACACATGGATGAACATGTACATGTACCACACTATACAAAATAGAAAAGTGGGGAGGAAGGAAGAATGAATGCCTATAATACAGCAGAAGTGTGAGGTGCCATGTCTGGCTGCAGCCACACCTCTGTCCTTTACTCTGTCCCTAGCCTCATCTTCCTAGAACACCACCCCCCACTGTTGACCTGCATTCCTATTCCTCCCCTCTGACCAAAACACTCCCCTTTCTCCCCCTGCAGTTCACCCTTGTCCTTCCTGCCTGGAGTCTACCTGTCTCAAAAAGAACAACCATTCTGATCTTTGACACCAAAGGATGTGCTCAGCCCCTCTGGCGTCTTATGCTACCTGCAACCCTCTCATCTCTCCCTTTTGAGGGTGGCTCTCATAGGGGACAAAGCCATACTTTTGCAAGGGAGAGTAATGACTAAGATTTGGTGTGTCATTCAGCTTTCTGCTGTCAAAATACCTGAAGCAATCAACTTAGAAGGAAAAGAGGGTGTGTGCTGGCCCAGTCCCAGAGCTGTCACTCCATGGCACAGAGCACCACAGTGAGGAGTGCCTGCTGGAGCCACGCTGCTCCTGACAGTATCTGTCTCTAACGTGAAGCTGTTCTTTCCAATTCCAGATCATGCTTTTACGAAGGTTGCTCCTTGTGTTGGCGGCTCTCCGTGAAATGGATAAAGAAGGCACGTTGAGAAAGCTTGCCCAAGATGACCAATCGATAGTACAAGGTAAGCACAGCTGAGGGATGATGGAAGGCTGGTCACCATGGTCTCCCAGAGTCCGAGCTCGATGAACTGAGCTCTGGCAATGTCAAATGTCATCATAAACCCGACACATGAGCTTCCCGTTGCCATTATAACAACCCAATATCAACTTCATAGCTTAAAATTGCACAAATTCAGGGATGGGACAATGGCTTAGTCAGCAGAGTATTTGCCTCTAAAATGTAAGGACCTGAGTTCAACCCCTGGCAACCCCATGAAGGCTAGGTACAGTCGTCCCAGTGACAGTGGGTTGGGAGGCAGAGACAGCAAGGTCCCGACAAGCTCCCTGGCCACCTAGCCTAGTATATTTGGTGAAGTTCCAGGCCAGTGGGAGCCTTATCACAAGCAAAGGGTAGAAATCACCTGAGGACTGGTACCCAAGGTTGTTCTCCAGCCTCCACACAATGTGCACAAATATACGTGTGTGCACACACGAACACACAAACGTCACAGCTTCTGGGAGATCGGGAGTCTAAAAGCATGGTGTCAGCAGGTCGGTTCCTTGTCTTGTCAGCTGTAGTTGAAAGCTGCCTACTTCCCTTGAGTCCCAGCCCTTCTCTCACATCACCATTACCTCTCACCTTTTATACCAGCCCTATGATTTCAATAGGCCTGCCTGGGAAACCAGAGTAATCTCTCCACTTAGGGATACCTAATTTACTGCCATCTACTTTCACCATGTGTGAATTACAGGTGTAACTGCACATCCTTGGGGATGGATCTATGTTTATCTCTGGGTGTTATTTCCACACCTACCTCAGATCCCCATGCCAGCTTTGGCCTAAGTGCCTGCCCAGTTAGTCACCAAGGTCTACCTACCCTAGAGAGTGTTGTGGCACCCATGAAGACAGCCTTGGCTTGATCTCTTCTTATTCCTTGCTACTTCTCTTCAGCACAGACACAAGGATACTTGTCATTTTTAGTTGCTGAGTGGATGATTGGATCTGGTGTATTCTCAACCTAGCATTTCCACACAAAGCTTTAAGCCTTATACTGTCTGATTGTTGGGGCTGGGAGCACAGTTCAGTCAGTAAAGGACTTGGCTTGCAAGCATGAGGACCTGTCTCCATCTCCAGAGCCCACACTGAAAAAGCTAGGCATGGCAGCATGTGCTTTAATCCCAGCACTGAGAAGCTCCGGAGAAGCTCTGGAGCTGGCTGGCTGGCCAGCCTGGCCTACTTGGCAAGTTGGAGGCTGTGTCAAAAAACAAAGCGGGCACACCTGAGGAGTGACAATTGAGGTTATCCTGTGGCCTCCACATGCAGACACCCACATGCTACATACTTCCACATACGTAAGTTCCCATATGAACATAGACATCCACATACTCAATCAAGAGAGGGAGGGAGGTTAAAGGAGAGAGAGATTCGTTCTGACCCTCTGATCCACAAGCTGCTTCTAAGAACCAAAAGCCATGTCATTATTTCCTCCCAATAGATGTGTTTGCAGTGTGTGGTTCATACAAAGAGCCATGGACATCTTACCACCTGCCTTTCTCCAGGCCTGCCTCTATAACCCCCCTCCCCCAACTCCACAAGACTACCTTGCTTCCCTTCCAAAATGTTTTGCAGCATTTTAATTACCCTTTTATTTCTCCTATTGTATTTTCTTTCTAATATTGAAATTTCTAACAAGGAAAGCTTTTTAAACAACAAAACAGTAAACGCTACATGAAAATTGCAGGTGGCTGCCTATAAACGCTCTCTAGAATTCAGCTTTTTTCTTGTTAAATTCATCAGAGGTATTTTAAGTAAGAATGTAGTCTCAGAGGGACTGGAGACATGGCTTGGCTCTTGTTCTTGCAGGAGGAGAGTTTGCTTCCCAGCACCCACATCAGGCAGCTCACAAGCGCCTGTAACTTTAATGCCAGGGATTTTGACATCCCCTTCCAGAGTTTGTGGACATTGCACTCATATGCACAAACCCACATACATAATTAAAAATAACAATAAAATATTTTTAAATAAAATTTTAAGAGAAGTGTAACTTAATAAGCAACATGAAGTAAAAATTTAAAACTAAAGGAAGCCAGGTGTGGTGGTGCCCACCTTTAATCCCAGCACTCCAGAGGCAGAGACAGGCAGAAGCCTGAGTTGGAGGCCAGCCTAGTCTACAGATTGAGATCTAGGACAGCCAGGGATACACAGAGAAGTCCTGTCTTGAAAATTAATTAATTAAAATAAAGAGAAAGGGTACTGAAAATGTTGCTCAGGCTTGCCTGGCATTTATAAAGCCTCAAGTTCATTCCTAGCACCCCATAAACATAGCATTGATAACACACACCTGAGGTCCCACCATTTTGGGGGTGGAGGCAGAAGGATCAGAAGTTCAAGGTCATCCTTAGCTACATAGTAAGTTCAAGACCAGACTGGGATACATGAGACATTGTCTCAAAACTAGAGATGGAAAGAGGGAAAGGACATAGGGAAACTAACAATATACATATATATTATATGTGTGTAAATGTATGCAAATACGCTTGAATATACGTAAGACTGAACATTCTTTCTAAAGCCCATATTAGCATATATTAATTATCAATAATGATTTTCAGTATGACATTTTCATACATGTAAGTGTCTTTTAATCGTATTCACCCCATAGCTGTTTTTTTCACCTTTCCCCCCACTTCTGCAGATCCCCTCCTTTCCACTAATCCCTCTTCTGCAGTGTATGTGTATATGTGTCTCTGTCTGTGCGCTCTGTGCATGTCTGTCTGTCCATCTGTTTGTATGCTCTGTGTGTATATGTATGTGTATGTGTGTGTGTGTGGTGTATGCTCTGTGTGTGAGAGAGAGTGGTGTGTGGTGTGTGTGCTATATATGTGTGATATGGTGTATGTGTGTGTGCTGTGCTGTGTAATGTATGTGTGTGTTATGTGGGTGTATGGGTGTGATATGTGCTATGTGCCATGTGTGGCATGTATTATGTATGTGTGTGTACATGTATCAATGTTGGGGTATTGTATGTATATGTGTGTGTGTGTGTGTGTGGTGTATGCTGTGTGGTATGTGTGTATGCTATGTGTGTGTTTGGCATGTACTATGTGTGTTGCTTCTGTTGGTGTGTGTGTCTGTTGTAAAGAATATGTGTGTGTGTTCGTGTGTGTTTGGCATGTGTATGTTGTTGCATATGTTGGTGTATTTGTGTGTGGTGACCTAATACATTTAACTAGGGTTGTTTACAGGAACATGGCACCTTATTAATCACCACACCACCAAAGAAAAAAAAACATGGATGTTCTATTGCACAGAGCATTTGGTAAGTACACAACTAAAGATGCTGGTTTCACATAGAAATACCTTATGTAGCCCCTAAAAATGCTTGTCTTTCTCTAGCTGAGAATCCCTTCCGATCTCTGCGGGCCTGCATGAGTCAGGATGAGTTCTCCTCGTGCTACACACTACAACCTGAGGAAGTGCTGCACTTCACTTTCCCTTCAGACTCTCAGAGCTACAATGAGTTGGTGGGTGTCTCTCCTCTATTGGGGGAGCAGATGGGTGCTATCAGATTGCTAGACAAGCCAAGTCTCAGCCGTCCACCTCCTCCGAGAGGCTCTGAAGTAGCCTGAGCCTAGGGAGCTATAAGCAGTAGGAAACAAGGGAGCACCCACCCCAGACCCACTGTTAACACCCGTCCCTGGAGGAGTTCCCTGGTAACTTGAGCTGCTTCCCAGTCTGAAGTCCAGCCGAGGCCCAGTGCCCTGGAAACTGGACCTGAGAGAAGATGGGAAGACAGGACAGAGCGCCCACCTGGCCGGTGCTCAAACGAGCCTCCTAGCCTGGGAAATGGAAGGCCAAGATAATAGCAGCTCTTAAGTCAGGACCCAATCTGCTAAGGAGAGCATGGGGCCTCAGAATCAGACAAGCTAAGCCACCAGGCTGAGAACCCACCTCTACACCTCCACCACTCTCATGGAGTATAACCGTGCCTCCTCTACCCTTATGGGCATGATGATTCATTATAAAAAGATGATGATGATAATAATAATAATAGTTAATTGGTCTGGAAATATAGTACAAAGACCTCAATTTGCTCTCCAAGCATGGTAGCAGGTGTACTCATTGTAGCCCTGAGCCAGTGCAGCTGAATCAGTGAATTCCCAGTAAAGTGAAGGATGTTGTGTCAAAAGGCAAAGTAGAGGGCAGGAGAGACGTCTCAGCCAGCTTAAGAGCGCTTGCTGCTCTTCCAGAGGATGCAAGCTTGTTCCCCAGCACCCACGCAGGATATCGCACACCTGCTTGTAACTCCAGGTCTGGGGAATCCAATGTCCTCCTCTGGACTCAGAGAGCACCCACACATACATGTTGACACACACACACAATAAAATTAAAAATAAACCTTTTTAAACGTATAAACCAGTTCTGAGAAACAATAGCACCAAGGCTGTGTTCTATCCTCCACATGTGTGTGTATCCATGTATGCACATGCACCTGCACATACATGAACCTGCACACATGTCAACACACACATATAATAATCTTAAATAACAGTAATAATGATAATAGTTAACTAACCCTTACATGGCACATAAGTCAAGTCTTAAGGGCTTTCAGTGCTAGACTTTGTCAATTCTAAGATGTGCATTTAAAAAAAATTTAGCAAATTTAAAATTGAGATATCTCTTTTTTAAAATGATGGCCTGTTAGCATTCCATCATATTGAGGGCATGCTGGGACTTAATTGGAACTTAATCAAGAATGATATTTGTTGGGTGCTGGAATATACCAGTCCCTGCCCCAGGGTCTCTGCATATCTGAGGCAGATGGCTATGCAGGAAGTTCTCTGGGGCCTGGTACCTACAGAAGGCCAGCACAGAGGTGGGGCCTAGCCAGAGAAGTGGGACCATAGCGCTTCTGGGCAAGGACTCAGCAGAACCCCTGAAGCTCGCAACTAACCTTTGAACTTCAATTTCAAACTGTCCTCGGAGGTAGACCAGAGGGCTGTGAGGCAGCTCCCTGAAGACAAGGCAAGTCCTGAGGAGGGCAAGCCTCACCAATTGCTACTTTCAAATCACAAGGGTTCATGAGCTAAGTCCTTCAAGCCCAAGAGAACTCTGGAATTGATAAAATGAATATCTACTGAGAGGGAATTTATTACATTTGTTTATACAATCTAATCTGAGTTGCCTAATAGGGGCTGTCTTATACTGGAGGGGCTGAGAGTCTGGTCCACAGGTCACATGCCTCAGTAGATCCAACACCTCCCACTGAAGACCTAGAGGAGTCCTAGAGAGCCACTGGTCCTCAGTCCACAATAGAAACCCAAAGAAGACTAGTTCTGATCTCAGCCAAGGAATGTGGCAGCAGTGGCGGAACCAGAGTACACGAGCTCACTGGCGAGACGCCTGGGCAATGGGGCAGAAGTCAAAGCTTCCTCCTCACACCTCTTCCTGTCTGGGTGACACTGGATGGAGCCACCACATTTGGGTGGGGGAGGGTCTTCCCACTTCAGATAACCTAGTCAAGGAAAGCCCTCACAAGTGTGCCCAGCAGCCTCTTAGTTGACGGCAGATCCAGTCAAGTTGACAACCAGGATTAACCATCACAGACAGACATGTTGCATACTCCATGACAGTCTATAAGATTCACACACAAAGAGGCATAATGGAGTGGGGGCTGCCTTTGTGCCCATAGCGCAGATAGCAACTATAGTCACAGGAAGGGCTGTTTTGAGCATAAAACTATTCAGATAATGTTTCAAGACATAATGAAAACACACACACACAGCTATTTCTGTTCATAGATGTTCATCTGTCCTTTTATGTTTTTCTTTTCATTTTCCCATGTAGGCTCTTGATGGTCTTGGCCTAGTCCCAATTAGGCCTTTAGATGTTCAAATCAGACGCAGTTATTCCTACTTCAATTTAAAGGTGAGACTTGCATATACCATGAATTATTCAGGTGGCTTATAGCTATCATCTATCATCTAACAATCATTGGGGAGGCACACTTACCACAGCGCATGTGAGAAAGTTAGGGAACAACTTTTGGGGGTCGGTTCTCTCCTTCTACAATGCGAGTCCTAGAAACTGAATTCTAGTCATCAGGCTTGATGCCAAGAACCTTAACCTAAGACGCACCCAAGAGTCATCTCCCTGGTCCTCGGGTTTCTTAAGAAGTACACAAAATAGGCTTGAATTTGAATTGCATTGTACTGCTAATATTGCTCAATTCTGGCTTGTGTGGAGTGGTACACTGTATTTTCTCTATTATTTGATGGTGTGTTGGGTACACCTTGGGTTCTTTTTCTCTAATGTGAATATGGAAACTGATTCTTTCCTATGGGTACAATATATATTATGCCTAGAGGAAACTCTACATCTATTAGAAATCTCAAGACACAGCTAGTCAGTCTTTCTTTTTCCTTTTCCTTTTTTTTTTAAGACATGGTTTCTCTGTGTAGTCCTCACTGTCCTGGAACTCACTTGGTACACCAGGCTGGCCTTGAATCAGAGATCCACCTGCCTCTGCCTCCCAAGTGCTGGGATTAAAGGCGTGCGCCACCACCACCCAGTTAGTTAGCCTTTCTGTAGATCCACTTGTGCTTTTGAAAGTGAAAATATGTTTATGTATGTGTCCAGTGAATCCATTTGGCATGAGAAAATAATTTGAGTACTGACATGTGCCAAGACTCCAAACAAGGCTCAGGACTACCCTGTTAGGCAGCTGTTGTTGAGACGCTCATCTTACAAAAGTAATGGGTTTTTGTGGGCCTTTTTTTTTTTTTTAAGGAAATACCAATGTCTATTCACTCTAGATAGGACACTGATGACAGACCAAAGAAATTATTTCCCCCAGTTTAGCTTAATAATCCAGAATGTTTATTAGGATTACTTACAGGAGTGTGGGTGGGGGAATGCGTACAGGAACATGGATGACTCAAAGGCAGCTGTATCATTGAAACCCTACATCGCTATAGTGAGGACTCACTAAAGCTCCATCTCTGGAGCATCCTGCACCGTTTGCAGGCAACTCTGCTAATCAGAGAGTCTCCTCTCCTCAGCAACTGTCCACCTTGAAGAGGAATCTTTTGTGAATCTTGTAAGTTTCAGGGACTTCTTGAGACTTGTGAGTTTCATTTACTACCTGAGCCTCAGTGAGCCTTCCTCCAGGAGGAAGTGCTTTCATTCGAAGGAAGTAGCTAAACAAAGCAGGCTCCTACGTGTCACCAATCTCCTGTCTTCTTTCATTCTCAGGTTCCTCAGTTATACAAAATCAAGGGATATCAACCATTTTCTGTCAACAAGTCTTTAACAAATTACAAACCTCAGAAGCTTGTTCGACAACTGAAGCAAGGTGCTGAGGTAATGCATCTGCAGCTTCAAGAATTGCTCTCACCACTCATATCCTGCCATCAAGACTAACAAGTCACCAAGTTGAAGGTTGACTAGGGGGTTAAGAGCATTTACTGCTCTCGAAGAGCACGCACTCAGGTTTGATTCCCACCAGCCATGTGATGGCTCACAACCATCTGCAATCCAAGTTCCAGGGAATCCAACAGACGTACACATGGGGCACATACATGCAGACATTCATGCAAGTAAAGTGAAATAAATAACTCTTTAAGGAAAACAATAAGACTAACAGGTCATAATTGGTCCTTACGCAGGATGAACTCACCACCATCATAGCTCTACCCAAGCAGGATACCACAGAGCTCTCGGCCAAGCCCTCCATCTTGAGTATGAAACCACCCGAGGGCTTAGCCATGTCTGTAGAATACGATCCTCTGTACATTTTCGTAAGTACCAGTTGGCAGATGCCTGTGTCCTGTGTCCCTTTATTTCAGCAATTACCCTACACGAAAACAGAAGCATGAGTTAGAAATGTGCTTTCTTTTTTTTTCTAGTCTTTTAGTTAAAATTTCCTTTACTAAATATTTGTGTTAACTTTTGTTATTTATTTGTGTTTATGCCAGGGGTGGGGACAGGAGAGGACATCAGATCCCTTGGAGTTGGAGTTCCAGTGTTTGTGGCCCATCCAACATGGATGCTTGGATTTGAACTCTAGTCTTCATGATAAAGCAAAAAGCACGCTTAACCTCTGAGCTTTTTTTCCATCCTCCTCCCCTTTAAAAAAAAAGTGTCTCATAGCCCAGGAATGCCTCAAACATAGCAATGCAGCTAAGAATGACCTTGAACTCCTAACCTTCCTGCCTCTACCTTCCAAGTACTACGGTTACTGATGTGCAACCCTGCATCCATTTTCATGAGGTGCTGGGGGGTTCAACCAGGGCTTGACGCATGGTAAACAAGTACTCTTGCTAATGAGCTACACCTCAATCCTGGACTATATTTTTTCTTTGGCATTTCAAGCCAGCTGAGCATTATTCACCCTCTGCCTTGTGATTGTGAATGATATGATATGGCTTCAGTGCCTTGTGATTATGAATGATATGATATGGCTTCAGTGCCTTGTGATTGTGAATGATATGATATGGCTTCAGTTCCTTGTGATTGTGAATGATATGATATGGCTTCAGTGCCTTGTGATTGTGAATGATATGATATGGCTTCAGTTCGTACAACCTTCACTTCCTCACATGATGAACTGCTCCCCTTAAGTGAGCCCAAATAAGCCCTTTCTCTCTTAAGCTCCTTTTGTTAGAGTTTTTTTTTTTTTTTTACAGCAACAGGAAAAGAAACTGAGGCAAACCCAGAAATGTATTTGCTCTTTAAAACCAGCTTGCTTATTTAATAACCCCCCTTGTTGATCATGGCTAGAAGCTGTCACAAATTGCAATTCCAGTGGCATTTTCTTCCTCGTGAGCTCAGCAAATCTAAACAGCATCTAATGAAGCTCTTACACCAGAAAATGCATCTATGAAGATGGTGATGCTGGAAAGATGGGCTGGCCTGAAGCTCCGCTCCTGTGTCCCAGTTTGCCAAAGCCATTGCTGTGCACTGCCATTGTTAGTGCTGGTGGGAGCCACAGAGAGCATTGCTGACGCCCGTCCTACGCCTGAGGTGGAGATGGGTAAACACCATCAATCTGATCTTCCTGTCCCCACAGAACCCCAACCCGGGACTGTTTGCCGTGAAACCTCCTCTGACCTATGTAGAAACTGTGATAGATTATCATGTGTGCTCTCACCCCAAGTACAAGTTCACCCAAGAATGCCACGTGGGATCCAGCATTCCTATCACCCAAAAGATGTTTCTCCATCATACGGTAATGTCAGCCCCAGGGTTCCTTGGCAGAGCAGGCCTTGGGCTGTGCGGAGGGGCAGAGGACAGGGAGAGAGGGGAACAGCTGGGGCTGAGAAAAGGAACGATGAGTCTGGCAAGGTGGTTCAGTGTTAAAGGTGCCCACCACCAAGCCTGGTGACCTGAGTTCACTCCCTATGACCCACATGGTAGGAGACCAGGGTGAGAACTGACTCTGCATGTTGCCCTCTGACAACTTGTGTGCGTGTGAGCGAGCACACCGCACACTCATACACTCACACACTCGTGCACATGCATGCACACCCATATGAAAATAACACATTTGCACACACATGTGTACATACTTGTGCACATACAGATGCACACACATGTTCATAATAAATAGAAGCAAGTTAAACATCAAGAAAAGAGGGCTTAGCCATGGGCCATGGAGGATGGTGACTGCAGTCCTCACACTGCCAGCTGTAAAGGAGATAGCACTGTCCTCAGTGCCCCCACTGTCCATCCACCCTCTTCTCCACTGTCTGCTCCCCTTTTACCAACACCCTCACTCATTTGACTTAGAGTGGAAATGATTACTCATTAAATTTCAACCACGGGAAAATAGTCATGTGGTACTGATTCCAGGCTCTGGCCTCCTCCTAACTTTGGACCCTCTAAGTATACAGATATCGACCACTTACCCTTTGGTTCTCCAGGCACAGAATTCACACAACCCTTAATGTACCAGCTCTGGAACATTCCCATATCCCAGCAGCCTCACTCCTAACTACATGCATGCATCCCCTCTCATCTCCACAACCCACCACCACCACCACCACCACAACCCTCCAGGCTGCAGTGGAAAATTTCTGATCTAGCTTGAAACACTCCAGTGGGTCAGGGGACTGTGGAGATGGCTCATCAAGAAAAGGGCCTGGCCCACAAGCATGAGGACCTGAGTTCAGATCCCCAGGACCCCCAGAAATCCAGGCATGGTGGAACAGGCATGTAATCCCAACAGCGGGGAGATGGAAACTGGTGGATTCCTGCAGGTTATTGGCTAGCCACTCTAGCCAAATCTGCAAGCTCCAGATTTGGTAAGAGATGATGTCTCTTGATTGAGGAAGACAGGGACATTGGCCTCTGGTCCCCCCTCCCCCTCACACACACACACACTCATCTGCAATGTGTATCCATTGCCAAAGACCAACTCTACTGGCCTGGTCATTAAGTCCCTTGGCTGCCTACATGGCTTTCCAGCCTCAGGTACCATCTCCAACAGGTTCCCTGCCCTCAGCTGAACTGCTAGTGGTCTAACAGCTCCATCATATTGCCAGGGTACCCCCCCCCCCGTCCCACTGTCCTCCCTGCCTGAGCATTGCCAGGGTACCCCTCCCCCATCCCACTGTCCTCCCTGCCTGAGCATTGCCAGGGTACCCCCTCCCCCATCCCACTGTCCTCCCTGCCTGAGCATTGCCAGGGTACCCCCCTCCCATCCCACTGTCCTAGCCTGCCTGAGCATTGCCAGGGTACACCCCCTCCCATCCCACTGTCCTAGCCTGCCTGAGCATTGCCAGGGTA
>CAJQZJ010032114.1:6810753-6843353 GCA_907164525.1 Lophiomys imhausi
CTCTCTCTCTCTCTCTCTCTCTCTCTCTCTCTCTCTCTCTCTCTCTCCCTGTGTGTTGTGTGTGTGTCTGTTACTTTTCTGATGGTGTGATAAAATGCCGAGACCAACAGTTCCAGAAGGAGAGAGTTCATCTTGGCAGCAGTAAACCATGGAAACAGGAACATGAGGCCTGCCCGGCAGTCAGAGATCAGGGATCACACTCATCCATACACAGGAATTAGAGAGAACAGGAAGTGGGACCAGGCTATAAACCCCCAAAGCCCACCCCCAGTGATATACTTCCTCCAGCAAGACTCCATCCCTAAAGGTTGTATAACCTTCCCAAACAGTGCTACCAGCTGGGGACCAACGTTCAAACACATAAGGCTATAGAGGGCATTTCTCACACAGATCATGTGTGGTGCTGTTACTGAACACAGGGCCACGTGCTACCCAGGCTACAGGAGCATTCAACCACTGAGCTATCTCTCCAGAAACCACCCATCTTTGTATTTCCTTTCTTCTGTGCTGAGAAAACTGTCAGTCACTCTGAAAGCACATCTGAATGGTCTCAGAATTGCCTCATTCATAAGCATGTCACTGAGCAAGAAGAAATTATTTGCAATTGCCCTTTGCTCTCACCCCACCCAAGTCTGTGAGGATATAGGTAGCATTACACACTGTGTTGGAATACTGTTTTGGTGTCTTTTTTCTCCCGCTGCCCCTCCCATTGCCCTCCCTGCTCCAATCTCTCTTTTCCTTTCCTTTCCACTCTCCCTCCCCCTCTCTCTCCTTCTCCCCTCTTTTTTCTTTCTTTTTTATTGCAGTTTTTTTTTTTAATTTTATAGCCCAACCTAAGTTTCCCCTCCCTCCTCTCCTCCCAGTCCTTGCCTTCATGTACTCCTCCATTTCTCTTGAGAAAAGGGCCAGGCTCCAGTGCATATCACCCAGCCATGGCATATCAAGTTGCAGGAAGACTAGGCACCTCCTCCCTAGTAAGGCTGGAAGAGGCAGCCCAGTGGGAGGAAAGGGTCCCAAAGACAGGCAACAGAGTCAGAGACAGCTCCTGCTCCCACTGTTAAGAGTCCCACTAGAACACCAAGCTATACAACTGTAATATATGGGCAGAGGACCTAGGTGAGTCCCATGAAGGCTCCCCAGTTGGTGGTTCAGTCTCTGTGAGCCCCTGTGAGCCCAGGTTGGTTGACTCTGTAGGTTTTCTTGTGATGTCCTTATCCCTCTGGCTCCTACAATCCCTCCCCTCATCCACAGGATTTCCCAAACTCTGCCTAATATTTGGCTTCATGTCTCTGCATCTGATCCCATCAGCTGCTGGATGAAGCCTCTCTGATGACAACTGGGCTAGACACCAATCTATGAGTATAGCAGACTATCATTAGGAATCATTTCATTGACTTTTTTTTTGCCACTTGTGTTTAGTTCTATCATGGGTCTCTGGGCTATCCAGCCTTTGGCTCCTGACCCTCCGGGTAGTGTCAGGGGTAGGCTCCCTCTCATGGTGTGGGTCTCAAGCTGGACCAGTCATTGGTTGACCACTCCCACAATTTCTGTGCCATTTTTACCCCAGCACATCTTGTAGTCAGGACAAATTGTAGGGCAAAGGTTTTATGGCTGGGTTGATGTCCCAATGCCTCCACTGGAAGTGTTGCTTGGTTACAGGAGATGTCTGGTTCAGGCTCTATATACCCCATTGTTAAGAGTCACACCCATAGATTCCTAGGAGTTTCCATTGTCCTAGGTTTATAGCTCTTTCCAGAGATGCTCCCCATTCCAAGGGTCTCTCTCAGTCCCCTCTCCCAATCTTCCTGCAATGACTCGCCACCTCTCTCTGCCCTCACTCCTTCCCTCAATCTCTCTCCCTACCCCTTCCTCTCTCTCTCCCCTTTTCTCTATCCTTCCCCTCTTTTTTCTTTCTTTTTAAAAAAGATTTATTTTGTTTTGATTATGGGTCTATGTGCTTGCCTATGTGGGGGAATGTGCCTATGGTAACCAGAAGAGGGCATCAGCTACCCTGGAGCTGGAACTACACGCAGTTGTGAGCCACTCATCATGAGTGCTGGGAACTCAACTCAGGTCCTCTTGAAGAGCAATAAGGGCTCTTAACCTCTAATCCATCCCTCTGATCCCTCTTTTTCTTTCTTCCCCTCTATTGTGACTATGGAATTAACTGTTTCAGTTTCCTTTCAGCTTCTTAATTCCCCTTTCTTACTGACTTAATGTTACTTTTTCAATATGTAGAACATCCAGGTGTTTACCAAACTGAGAACTACACAAAAAGTTCTTGTCAAAATAATTCTCCTAGCCGGGCGGTGGTGGCGCACACCTTTAATCCCAGCACTTGGGAGGCAGAGGCAGGCGGATCTTTGTGAGTTCGAGGCCAGCCTGGTCTACAAAGTGAGTCCAGGACAGCCAAGGATACACAGAGAAACCCTGTCTCGAAAAACCAAAAAAATAATAATAATAATAATAATTCTCCTTATCTCAGCCAGGTGTGGTGGAGCATGACTTTAATCCCAGCACTCAGGAGGCAGAGGCAGGCTTATCTCTGTGAGTTCAAGGCCAGCCCGGTCTACAAAGGGAGTCCAGGACACCCAGGGGTACTACAGAGAAACCCTGTCTCGGAAAAAAAATTCTCCTTATCTCAACTATTCTAATGTCCTCAATACTCAAGCCTTTTTTAAAAAATGTGTTTGTCGTGTACGTATCAAGACAAGAATTTGGATCCCCAACACCCATGAAAATACTGGGCAAGATGGTGTGTGCCTGTAATCCCAGCACTTGGGTATGGGGGCATCCAAAGGAATACTCGGAGTAAACTGGCCAGCTAGGCTAGCCAGATCAGTGAGCTCTGGGCTCAGTGGAAGACCCTATCTGAATGTATGAGGTAGTGGTAAAAGAAGACACCTGAAATCAACCTCTGGGCTCCACACATACATGCCTACAAATCTACATGTGTCCACACACATGCAAACATATGTGTACATATGCACACACTATATACACATACTATGCAATATATGTAAATTCTAGGGGCTGGGGATGTAGCTCAGTTAGTAGGGTACTTGCCTAACATGCACAAAGCCCTGGGTACCATCCCCAACATAAACAGCATGAACCATACTTATCAACATGCCATATGCCTGTAATCCAAGCACTTGGGAGGTAGAGGCAGAAAGATCAGAGGTTCGAGGTCATCCTCAGCTAAGTGTGAGTTTGAGGCTTATGTGGTGTGTATGAGACCCTGTGTCAAAAAACAGCAAATTACACAGAAGACAGTGTGAGCACTGATGCATCTCTGTGGTCCTCACGGCTTGTGTCATTTTCCATAGAAGTGACTGGTACAGTCCCGTGATGCTACCTGTAGATGTCCCTGTCCCACTGGACACCTTACCAGAAGAAGACAGATTGGAAACTACTGAGCGGTATCTTTCTGATTTTATTTTTGGGGCATTTAGGGGTGTGTGAGGTGTTACGTTTTCCATGTGAGGTGCTGGGAGGGATTGTGCAAGAATACACACCACCTGAGTGTCTACTTAAAAGGAGCAGGTAAGTTTGATGCCCAGTTGTGCCACTGGGAGATGAGACTCTTGCTTCATAGTGCAGAAAAGACTATCCTGGATGTCTAAGATGTGAGGAGAGGGGAGACGGCTCAGTTAGTGAGGTGCCGGACACACAAGCGTGAAGATCAACTTCAGATCCTCAGCCCACAAACAAAAAGCCAGACATGGGCCTGGAGAGATGGCTCAGCAATTAAGAGCACTGGCTGTTCTTGCAGACAACCGGGGTTTGATTCCCAGACCCCATATGACAGTTCACAAGTACCTGTAACTCCAGTTTGAGGATCCAGTGCCTCCTTCTTGCCTCTGTGGGCACCAGGCACACACATGGTACATATCATGCATGCAAACAAACACTTGTAACTGGAAGAAAAACAAGCCAGCCACGGAGGCACACACCTGTAACCCCAGCGGTGAGTCTGACATCATGGAGACAATCAAATCCTTGGTGCTTACAAGTCAGCCAGTCTAGCCGAACCAGGGCATTCCAGATTCAGTCTCAAAAGGCAGGAAGGATCCTGTCTCAAAAAACAAACAAACAAACAAACAAAAACTAAGGTAGAGAGCAACACCTGACACTGACCTCAGGATTCTTTGTCTATACACACAGACACACATACCACAAACACAGACACAGATGCACACACACACACACACACACACACACACACACTCACATACACACAAGAAATATAAGCTAGAAGCAAGAAGCAAATTATTTGCATTTCCTTTTACTAATCAGCATCCAACAATTAGTGAACACGTGTCCTTAAATCCAGCTAGAAACCCAGCAGCAGACAGGAGAACAGGAGAGACGCGCCAAGCAGGCCGCTGGCTCCAGCCCCAGAGCATTTTTTGTGCTGTGAGCCGCTTGGTGTGACTCCCAAACACCACAAGCACGTGCGCTTCAGCTACACCACCTGCGACTACCCTATCTGCAAATGCTTTTCCATTGTGGTCATCACTTTCTCCATGCATGTGACCCTGCACATGTGTGGGTGGGTGTGTGCACACGCCTGTGTGTATGTGTGTTTGCACATGCATGCGGAGACCAGAGGCCAACCTTTGATGCGTTTCTAGCCGTGTTTATTGCTGTTTAAAACAAAATGTTCGGCTGGCCTGGAGCTCTCCAATTGGGCTAGGCTGGTTAGCCAGGAAGCCTAGGAACCTACCATCTCTGTCTCCCCAGCGCTGGCATCATAAGCTTGCATCACTACACCCTAGTTTCCCGGGACTAAACCCAGGTCCTTGTGCTTATACAGAAAGCACTTTGTCTACTGAGCCATCTACCCAGCCCCCATTTCCATTCTTAATCAACCCAAAGTTCCCGGTTCTAAATTATACTGTAAGTTACAGTGAAGCAGAGATCCTGGTAACCGGACCATTGATACCACTCAACAGTGTCACAGAGCAGGACCCATGCCAGCCTGCTTGCCGAGCACAGGAAACGGTTTGTCCCTGCCAGGTGCAGTACCCAGTACGTACTCAGAAATAATTACTTGTGACAAACTCTGTTTCTTTCTCTTACCAGCACACACTACATTGATAGTTGCAGCACCTTTCCATGCAAAATAATCAATTAGTGAGATCCTAAACAACCAGGTACATAGCCAGTTTCTCTGACACCTGCCCAGGTGCCCTGAGAGTTGGCAGCCCTTGTTTTTTGTTTTTACAGACAGGGTTTCTCTGTGTAATGGCCCTGGCTGACCTGGACTCACCCTGTAGACCAGGTTGGCCTCGAACTCACAGAAATTTGGTTGCCTCTGCCTCCCAAGTGCTGGGATTAAAGGCAACTGGCCTGACCCTTCCTTTTTATTTTATTTTATTTTTTGGTTATAGAAAGGTTTATTTGGTTTACACTTCTAAGTCGTAGTCCATTATAGACAGAATTCAGCGTGGTAACTCAAGCAGATACTTATATCAGAAACCATGAAGACTCATACAAGATTAGGCAAGCTTATACTTAAATAAATTCCTTTCTTGTACAGCCTCTAGACCACCTCACTAGGAACTAGTGCTACCCACAGTGGTCTGGACCCTTCTACATAAATTAACAATTAAGAAAATGTATAACAAACATGCCCACAGAAAAACCCTATCTAAGTAATCCCTCAGTTGTAACTCCCTTCTCAAATAACTCTAAAGCCAACTAATACAACTTCATACAAAAAAGGCAATAGTATAGGCATGCCAGCTTCTTAAATGGCGTTAGTCCTATATTCAAGTTAGGAATAAGCCAAGAATAAAATAAAGTTTGTCTATTTTGCATCAAGTGGTTGTATTCACAAATTAAACTAGTTGCAAGTTTCTCATCTACTTCTGAATACTAACTACTAACTACAATTTCTTTTCTGCTCTGATTGATTTTCTTTTCTTTTTTAAAGATAGGGTCACTCTGTAACCCACACTCGCCCGGAGCTTACTGTGTATCTGTCATGTCAATTTTTTTTTTGTTATTTATTACTTCAAGTTACATCTCCATCACAGTCCCCTCCTTCCACCCCACCCATTCCCACCCTCCCACCTTCTCCCCCCTCCCACCTATCCTACTTCTCCAGAGTGGGGTGCCCCTACATATCAGCTCCCCCCCTCAGTTCAACAGTCATGTGAGTGTTAAGAGCTTCCTCTTGCACTGGGGGCCTATATGGCAACTCTATTAGGGCAAAGGGTCCCACTAACAGTTAAAATGTATGTGTGTGTGCACGCGCGTGTGTGTGCACGCACGCACGTTCACACTTGCCCCAGGTGCTCTTGAGGAAGTCAAAGGACAACTTGCAGAAGTCATTTCTCTCCACCCACCATGTGTGTCCCAGGGATCAAACTCAGATCTCCAGGCTTTAGAGCGAGTGTGATTTACCTGCTGGGTTATCTTCTAGCCCATGTAGGAGAGTCTTTCTTGGGAGTGCTGCAGGCATGGTGGGATAGTCCCTATTTGCTTCAGGCTGGGAAAGAGTCCTGTCTGGCCCTGCCCGCTTGAGGAGAGAGTAGACCCAAGCAGAACCAGCTCCTCCTCCGCTCATCACTGGTGTGCACACTATTGTGACTCGGTTTCCTCACCCGGGGAAATGGTACCCACTGCACAGGAGTAGAGTATCAAAATTAAGTGAAACAATGTGACGGTGAGGAGGAAGCTAATAATCAGAATATAACATTTCCTAAGCATTAAATGTCCATAGTACTTGGCGGGCAGTATCATGTGAGGCCCAAAATCAGGTCTTATTGTTATTTATGTCCCCCTTAGAGATGAGGGAGCTGCTAATAGGGGCTAGTATTTGCAGAATCATCAGTGTAATAAATGCTCGCTCTCAACTTTATGGCACTGCAACAGCTTTCTGCAGTTTTCAAGGATATTTCATGTGGGAGGAGTAGTATGTTCACATGTCAGGGATGCACATGAGTACATAAGTGCATGTGTACATGTGTGTTTGGAGACCAGAGGTCAACCTGAAGAGTAGTTCCTTGGTCACTCCCTACCTTATGTTTTCAGACAGGGACTCTCACTGAACCTGAAACTCACCAAGTAGACTAGGCTGGCAGCCCTGCAAGGTCCAGGGATCCACTGGCTCTGCCTCCCCAGCAGTGGGATTATAACCTCCTGCCACCATGCCCAGCTTTTTACCTGGGTGCAGAGGGTGGAATTCAGGTCCCCATGCTTTCCTGACAAACACTTTCTCATCCCAGCCATTTCCCCAGCCCTCAATGATGCTTCCCCTAACGGGATACTGCCAGGGCCACCTCTGTGCACGTGTGGTGGTTAGATAAACTGTTTCCTGTGTGTAAATCCAAGCCTTGAAGCTATTGTTGTCTTCATTGCTCTTGGAAGCATTGCACTTTGGCATGGTAGAAATGACTGCTTTCCAAAATGCCGTTGACCTTTTCTCCCACAAACATAGAATATTTGAAACCAGAGGCTAAATTTCCCAGCCTCCCTTGCACCCATGTCCTGTACTTAACTAGGCCTTTGCAAATGAGACATCAGCAGATAATATGTAGGCTACTCATGACTGCTTATCAAGGTAAGTGTGTCTCCTCCACACTCTCACTCCCAACTTTCTCCAGCTAAAACCCGACCAGTCAGTGACCCAGTTTGACTAGCCAACAACAGGCCACAGGTCAGCCAGCAGCAGCCCATGTACAAACCTGGCCTGCCATTCAAAGATGTTTTCGTAACTTTAGATTTTTTTATATCAAGACATATCAACTCCTGACAGCACCCCCTATTCTCCTCCAAGTAGAAGATAAGCATCAAAGAATCTCCAGTGGGAGATGATTGAATTAGTCGCAAGCCTATCTCTTGGTAGGAAAAGCCCCTTGCTCCAACTGTAGACAGAATGCTGTCCAAAAAGGACAAAACCTGGAAGCAGGTAAGTCGACAGCCTAGCTCTGCCAAGGCAGGGTAGGTAAGTCCTTCATAACCCCTGCTCTACAATCAATGTCTGTCAGAGAAACGGGGCAAAATGACTGAAGATCGATGCTGTAATGTAAGGAGAGAAAATGGGAACTGTCCAGGCAGCCACTGGTATGTCATTTCTTAGTTTTGGAAGCTGCAGGCCCTGTACTTCCTATAAAATCAGATATATTTATCCCTCTCAGGTCTCTGAGGTGGTTGAAGAACAGATAGCTAGAGTCTCATAATTAAATTTTGAGTTGTTTAGGAGTCAAGAGAGTGTTATAGATCTAAGAAGATACTTTTAAAATTGTGTTGCAAGTTAGTATGAATGTTGAGTCAGATATAGAACTTTAAACTCATGGAGATGGTTAGATAGTGGAATGTTAAAGTCAGGTACCAAATACATATGGACTGGACATTGGGAATGTACGCTAAGCCATATAACCCTCATAACTGTGGCCTAATTACCTCTGTTGTTTTGTATTGTATTTATTATTATAAGAGAAAGAGCCATTTGTTGGACTGAAAGGGGAAACTGTAGGGGGAAATAAGATATACCTTAAACTTAAAAGAAAAAAAAAGGGAAGAGGATGGGGGGTTGAGGGTGGGAGGGTGGGATTGGAGGGGGAATAGGGAGGGGACTGCAATTGAGATGTAACTTGAAGAAATAAAAAATAAAGGAAAAAATGGCCTGCCACCTGTGTGTAAATAACTTTTTTTTTGTTTTTGTTTTTTTTTGTAATCAACCCTACCTCCTCATATACATATTTTCAATGCTTCCTATGATGGTTGGCCCTGGTTGTAAACTTGACAGGATCTAGAATTATGAAAAAGGCAAACATCTGGGCACATCTGTGAGGGAGTCTCCAGGTTGTGTTAACTGAGCCACGACCCTAACTATTGCTCAATGTGCTGGGGTTCCAGGATGAAGAAAAGGAGAAAGCAAGTTGGGCACCACTATTCACCTCTCTCTGCTTCGTGTGTGCAGCTGCTTCAGGTTCCTGCCATTACATCTTCTGTGCCATGATGGATGGTGCCTTTGAACTGTGAGCCAGAATGAACCTGACCTTTTCTTAGTTGCTTTTGTCAGGCATCTTGTTATACCAATGCAAAAGTTACTAATACAGTCCTTTAGTGCCACATGACAGAGCTGTCTAGTTATAACTGAGACCCACAGCCCACAGTCTTCAAAGAAAACATCTTGTTCTCATGGTACCAGACGTTCTCATCACTGTGGCAAAACACCCCAAAAGAGCACCTTCAAAGAGAAAGAGTTTGCTCTGGCTCATGGCTTCAGAGGTCCATGGTTGGCTGGATCCATTTCTCTGTGCCCGAGACAAGATAGAAACATCATGGAGACAGGATCCAGTAGCTCAGTGGCCAGGAAGCCAAGAGAAGAGAAACAGGAAGTGTCTGAGGATTGTGCATCCTTCACAGACATGCCACCTATGAGCTGCTTCATCCAACCGGCTCCCATAACCCACAAATGTCATCAATTGTGAATCATCAATGAATTAACCCATTCATTAAGTCAGAGCCCCTTTTGAAAAATCCCCACCTCAGAATTCTGCTGCATTGGGAACCAACCCTTTAACACGAGGCCTTTGGAAAGGCTCCTCATAGTCTAGTATTAAGTCTGAATTATAAAAAGCAACTGGAAAATACACATAAACTGGATCAGACTGGCCAACGGCTGCATAGGTAAAGCGATTACCACATAAGCCTGATGACCTGAGTCCAGATTCCCAGAAACCACACAATAGCTGAGCACAGTAGCACATGTCTGAAATTGGAACATTCCAAATGCAAGGTGGAAGGTAGAGGCAGGAGAGTCCGCTAGACACCCACTGGCCAGCCAGCCTGCGTGCACAGTGGTAAACAGCAAAAGACCCTGTCTCAAACAAGGCAGAAGGCAAGGTCGTGACCACCACATGCACACCATGGTGCTCACATCACACACACAAACACATACACAGAAGGGGGGGGTAAACTTGATTTCTTTCACTAAAGACTATTTAAAAATAGACTGCTCACAAGGTGACCCAAACTCAGAAAGACAAAAACGTTCTCTCACAGGTGCAGATCCTAACCTGGAGTGTGCACATATGTACATGGTAGCAGGTGTGAGTGTGGGTAAAGCTTAAAAATCTAGAGAGGAGATGCAGAGGGTAACAATGAGGAAGCAGAGGGGACAGGTGACAAGGCACAAGGAACATGGAAGAGGAGTTCATCTAGAGTGGGAGGCGACGAGGGGGGAGACAGGGAGAAGAGAACCACAAGAACACACTTCGCTCTAAAATGCTGTGGCAGTACTTGACACATTACATGCTGATTTTTAAAAATTAAGAATTTCAAAGAAATACACTGTTAGACTCCACAGCAGCCATGGACTCTCTAAGCCAGCTGTGGCTTTAGTTCTATTTGAATCCCATTGTGTCCAGAGGACGTCACGGAATGAATCCAATCTTTTGAAGTCATTTGGGCTTCTTTACTGTGGAGACATGGGATAAATACTGAGTTCCTCATGGGTAAACATTCGAGGTGCTCTTGAAAGGAGCCTGAAACCTGTGACCCCCCTTTTTAAAAAACTGCTTTTTATTCCCTGGTTATAAATATCTGCCCCCAGCATCGGGGGCTGCCAGAGGCAGTGTGTCTGCTCGTTGCTTCTCTGCACATGGATTCCACACAAGCAGTTGGGACTAACACTGGAAAAACAAGGCTCCCAAATGATCTGCTGTTTCATCCCATTTTTATGCTGAGAAAGAAAAACCATTCCTATTCAGCCTCTTATTCCTTTTCAGAGATCTTTGTGAGCAGAATATAGAAATAATGCTGACTCCAGAAATGATCCAAGTGGAATTCCCCATGCCAAACAAGGAAGCCAAGAAGGAGAAGTAAGTGGGTGTTTTCTTCTGCCTAGGATAAGACCATCCTAGGTGGAGGTCAGAACTGTTATGTCTGAATCTAAGTATGTCAAGTGTTAGAAGAGGCATATCTCCAGTGCTCCAAATATTCAAATGCATGTCATCATTTATACATGATCATTTTCCTCAAATGCTTTAGCAAGTAAACCTTTAAAAATTGAATCCCTGGGGCTGAGAGATGGTTCAGCGGTTAAGAGTGCGCACTGCTCTTCCAGAGAATCTGAGTTTAGTTCCCAGACCTCTTATCAGCTCAAAAATGCCTGAAACTCTAGCTTCTGGAGATCCAACATCCTCTTCTGGCCCTTTGGGCACTACACAAACCCACACACATACATATTCACATATTTTTAATAACAATAAAATAGTTTTAAAACTTGAATCCAGATATGGGGAGCATCAGTCAGTAAGTGCTGGCTGAGCAAGTGTGAGAACCGGAATTTGATCCTCCAAAACCTGTGGTTTATTTTGTTTGTTTTGTTTTGGGAGACAAATTGGACATGATGGGCCATGCCTTTAATCCCATCACTTGAGAGTTAGAGGATCCCTGTGAGTTTGAGCCTACCCTGCGCTACATAGTGAATATCAGAACAGCCAGGGCTACATAGAGACCCTGTCTCAAAAAAAAAAAAAAAAAAAGAGCAAGTCATGATAATATGTGCCTGTAATCTCAGCACCAGGGAAACAGAAATAGGAGGCTTCCTGGGGCTGGCTTGCCAGCTTGACTGAATTAGTGACCTCCAGGTTCAGTAAGAAATCTTGTCTCAAAAAAAAAAAAGGCAAAGAGCCCCCAAGGAAGACACTTGATGTGAGCCTCTGGTATACACACACACACACACACACACACACACATACACACACACATGTGCACACATGCACGCACACACACGGGCACACCGGCACACACATGGATGCAAACACAGCTTTTGCTGAGTGAGCATTGAGACGGTATCTTGTAGAACCTAGAACTGGTTTCTCAGTTCACCTTCATAGTGACACAGGGTGACAGGAATGACCAGAGTAGGAGATGGAGACTTCCACTCAGAATTTACCCATGTAATAAGCTGTGTAGCTGAGACCCAGGTCCAGTTCTAGTCACTTAGGAGCTCAGTGTTCTCACTGGTTAGTAAGTTACTGCTAAATATAATTAAAACCTTTTTTCTATATTAAAGCAAAGACTTCCAATCTTCATGGGACATCAGGGTGATGGTGCATGATTTTTTTAAAGTTTATTTACTTGGTGTGTGTGTGTGTGTGTGTGTGTGTGTGTGTGTGTGTGTGTGTGTGTGTGTGTGCTGGTTCTCTCCTTTCATGAGGTGGGTCCTAGGAATCAAACCCTGTCTCAAGGCAGGGCAGCAAGTGCCTTTATCCACTGAGTTATCACCCCAGCTTCTAAATTCTTTTAAAGTGAATTTACTGATTGATTTTGTGTGCATGCACACACATATATATGTCATGTGCCATGGTAAACAGTCATGTGGAGGCCAGGGGATAACTTGTCTCTCTCCTTCCACCATGTGGGTACCAGGGACGGAGCTCAGGTCATCAGCCTTAGGGTAGTTGCCTTTACCCAAAGAGCCATCTAGCAAGCAGGCTTGACTTCCATGTTTTAGCAAGTGTCTTCGTGTATCTTTGTTGTGTTTCTAATATCCAGGGATGTCAAAGAACCAGCCCAGCTACAAGAGAGAATGGCAGAAAAGGTGCTGGATGAGATGAAGAGTCTGCGGAGCAAGGCTCTCAACACATACTTGATTCTCGAATAGAAGCCACCGTGTGTCACTTGCCCTTCTTTGCCTCCGAAGGTCACTGAGGTCCCCTGAGTCCATTTACATTCAAGCTATTTTTGGAATTAAAGTTTCTAGAGACAAGAATTGAAATGTGCATGCCTTATTTTTTAAGTATAATTTCTCTTTCTGGTGACGGTAATGCTGAGAGATTCTTAGTGCAAGACTCTGTACTAGAATGAAACCTTCCTAAGCAAGGCAAGAATCACCATGACAAGGGACTAAGGGCTAAGGGGCTGGGGAGATGGTTCAGTATTCTGTAAAATTTGTTCTCCATCACCTTCTGATTGGTTGAATAAGGACCTGAGCAGCCTATAGCAGAGGCAGGACTTCTGGCAGAAAGAAAGAGGCGAGAAGAGATTTGCCTATGAGACACAGAGAAAGTCAGACATATGAAACTGAGGAGAGGAAAGGAACCACGTGGCAGAACATAGATTAAACATATGTTATAAGAGATAGTTGGGAACAACAGTAAACTAAGGCCTAAAGCTATTATGAATAAATATAAGTCTCCGTGTCATTATTCGGTAAGCTAAGGCCTAATGCTATAATAAATAATTATGTCTCCATGTAATTTTTCCGAGCTGGGGCAGACATAGGAAGTCCGTATAGCATTAGCCTTACAATCATGAAGACCTGAATTTGATCGTAAGGACCCATGTAAAACACTGAGTATAATGGCAAACACTTCTAATCCCAATGCTGGTGGGCAAGAGACTGGAAGAGGAAGAAGAAGAAGATCCCTGGAGCTCAGTGACCAGCCAGTCTAACCTACTTGGTGATTTCCAGGCTAGTGAGGGGCCTTGTCTCAGAAAATAATGTGGACAGTATCCCAAGGAATTACACTTGAGGTTGGTCCCTGGATTCCATACATATATGTACATGTACCGTACACACACACACACACACACACACACACACACACTGAGAGACTAAGAGCCAGGCACTCTTGTAACTGTTTCTGGGAGTCTTTTGTGGTGTCCAATAGATCTGGGAGAGATCTGATTTCCCACTTCTGCCCAGAACCTCTCTAGGACTTTGACCTTAGCCACCACTCCCAGAAAAAGCCACATCGGGAACAGTGGCTCCCTCAATATCTGTGTTAGTGGCAAAGCCTGGCTAGGACTGGCACTGAGATGGAGATTATGAAACAACTAGAATTTTCAGATGTAGTTGGGAATAGCTGGACAGTGTCTGGAACTTCTGCAACTCCCAGAAGCACATGGGGCAGGAAGTCACTGCAAAGACGCCAGGAATCCTGGTAACCAGGCCTTTTAATTGTGTTTGTCAGTGGGACTCCATTCATATGTGCAGGCGAGGAACACTGATGATGTTTGGGTCCTGTCATACTCATAATTATCCCAGTGTGTCTGGATATATTCTTCTGGACCTTTTTCTGATCATGTATGTATGTATGCAATTACTTGTCTTGTTGCTGCAACAAAATATCCAACAAAAGTGACTTAAGGTAAGTAGGCTTCATTTGGGCTCATGGTTCCAGGGATTAAAGTCCATCAGGGCAGGAAAGACATGCCATCAGATGAGGAAGGTATGGCAGAAGGAGCATGAGGCAGCTGGTCACACGGCCTCCTCAGTCAGGCAGCAGAGAGATGAACCCTGGTGCTCAGTTCACTTGCTCCTTTTCACTCAGTCTGGGACCCCAGCCCAGGGACTGTGATGTCCACATGTAGGATGGGTTTCTCCATCTCAGTTAACCTATCCTAGGTAATCTCTGTGTAAAGAACATGGTGTTTTAAAAAATGGTACATTCTGTGCTGGCAAAATGATCAAATCCAAGCCAAATTAAGTTATACTAAGGCAGGTTAATTGGATATGAGAGAGGAAAAGAAACAGTTCACACGTGGAGAGAGAAAGAGAAGAAAGAGTCAGAGAGACAGGGAGAGAAAGGAAGGGAAAGACAGGAAGAGCGTGGGGAAGAGAGGCAGAGAGCACGTGCCCCAAAAATGTCCCGATTATATAGGAAAGGGCTTCTGAGGGTGGGGCATGCCCTGTAACAGGTAGAAACTGAGGCATGCTGGGAGAACCTGGAGATCAGGTCCAGTCCTAACACCTGGTATAAGAGACATGTCCAGGGGGCTGGAGAGATGGCTCAGCAGTTAAGAGCAGTGGCTAGTGCTCTTCCAAAGGTCCTGACTTTAATTCCCAGCAACCACATGGTGGCTCATAACCATCCACAATGTGATCTGATTCCCTCTTCTGGCTGCAAGTGTACATGCAGATAGAGCACTCATATACATGAATGAAAGAAAGAAAGAAAGAAAAAGAAAGAAGGAAGGAAGGAAGGAAGGAAGGAAGGAAGGAAGGAAGGAAGGAAGGAAGGGAAGGAACGAAGGAAGGAAGGAAGAAAGGAAGGAACGAAGGAAGGAAGGAAGGAAGAAAGAGACATGCCCAGAGATTTGTCTCCAACATGATTCAAAATCCCCCCAAGTTAACAACCAAGATTAGCAGTCAATAATAAGTAATTATAAATTGTCAAAATGGCTCTTTCTCTTTACACATGCTCTCTCACACACACACTGATTCCAGGACTCTCAAGACTCACCCCTTTGGATAGGACAGCAATTGACTGCCAGGAAACCACAGGAGGCCATCACCACTCAGGATCCCTCCAGATGACAGTCACCTGCAGGGTGGCCCTCATTTCCCATCCCCTGGGGTAGGTGGTCTGTTCACCTGGCTCTGTTTGGCAGAGTAAGTTACCCTGGGTGCTGTGGAGGTGTGGCTCGGTTGGTGGAGTGCTGTTGCGCCAGTGTTCCAGCTACAGCATTGGGTAAACAGGGCCCTGCATTTATCACGTCTGCTTAGCCTCTGGTATCACAGAGGACAAGTCCAAACTATGCTTTTCTAGCATCTGATTCCCTCAAAGTTCAGATTTAACGCACAGTCTGCTCCACTCAGCAGCCCCAGCCATCGCTTCCGAAGCCTCGCCTGGTTCTGTTGCCTCATCCCCTTTTCTCCCTGGTGCCCAGCATTGCATTTGTAACTGTCTTAGTAATTTTTTTTTTAATTGCTTAACAAAAGCAACTTGAGGGGAGTAAGAGTTTGTTTTGGATTCCGGTGCCAGGCTACAATCATCATGGCGGCAGGAGCGAGAGGCAGATGACGACATCCACAGTCAGGAAGCAGGGAGAGATGAATGCTGGGGCTCAGCTCGCTCTCTCCTTTCTATTCGCTCCAGGACTTGGCCCATGGGGTTGTGTCACTTACAGGGAGGGGAGGTCTTTCCGCCTCTGTTAACCCAGCTCACAGACAAGCTGTGAGGCTGTACATGGAGATCCCAGGTCCCATCAAGTGAACGATCAAGATTAACATCACTGTGACTTTCTGCCTCAGGCTTTGTTACATGAAATTGAATCTGTTCACATGTCAATGTGCATTTGTATCTGACTCAGTTTCCCCACCGATAAGCAAACACCAATTTCTTTTATTTCTCTCCCAGCTTTTCCAGACCTTTCTAAGGCTACCACCCTTTGGAATGGTTGCATTGACTGTGTTGGGGATCTTGTACCCTCTAGTAGCTACTACAAGAAATACACCTCTTGACTTGAAAGTTCTAACCTCAGTTCCTTATGAGAACCAAACCACCTCCCAGATATCTCCAAAGAGCCCCCACCCCCTACCTCCCTTCTGTGCGCCCCTTCAGATCTCCTGCAGATGAAAAAAGGCAGGGAAACATCACCTGTGTTTTATTCTGCAGTCGTTATCAAGTTCCTTCATTGCAGCCTTCAGCCAGGTTCTCGGGGATCAGTAACCCAGGTTCTGGGGATGGGAAGAGGGTTGGCGTCATGACTGAGTGACTGGGAATCTCAGGTGCAACACTTGCTTCTGGAGATCTTGTTTTGTGCCACACTCACTAGTGTTTTCTCCTATGCTTACCAACATTAGCTGTTAGATTTAGACTAGGGGCTGATCAGGACACACTAACTTGTACCCTATGGAGAGCCTATCTGTGAATCTGTAACAGGTTCCTCAGTATTCCAGTACCAGGACCCCAGAAAAGAAATGCTAAGTTCCAGACCAGATTGTTCAAGTTTAGCCCATTTGCAGCCTCCTGCCCTCCCACCCCCATCCCATTCTCAGAGGTGATTCTGAGATCGCTGCTGCTACAGAGACAGAGACAGACACTCTTCTGAGAGCCCGAGAACCTGTAAACAGACTCCTCAGGTGCCAAGATTCCTGCGAGTGACAGGCACCATGAGGCTCACAGACCTCAGATTGCCAGACTCAGACATGAGGGGGGTAGGCATTAAGGAAATGCACCCCTCCTCCACACCTCCCTATCAACTAGTCACACATTAGCAAGAGTCCTTCCTCCCTCTACTGGTGTGAAACTCAGATGCAAGTGAACAATAAAGCTTAAGGCATGACTACATTGAAACTCCTTGTAAAGTAAACTGACATCTTCTATAAAGATGGGTTCTAGAGATCGACTACATGTGACATCCTAAGGATCTGGGGGAGAGGGTATAGTGTCAGCTATACAGATAGCAGAAAGGTAACCAGGCTATTAATCACCTCCACTCCCAGTCTTCTGGGCAAAAAAACAGGTTATATATTGTTGATCCCACTATCACAGTTTTTAAATCAAATTTGAAGCAAGCTTTATTAAATACTGGCCAGGTCCATACCCAGAATTCCCAGAGAATGGCCACAAACTATGTTATTCAGATGCTTATAAAGGCCACACCCATAAGGTTATGTACTTCCTGCCTTCGTCTAATGGGGGAAAGCATACACCCTGGTGTATTTCCTGCCTATGAACCTCCCACCTATGTGTGATCAAGCACATCCCATTCAGTTGGGGCAACCAACCTTGTTTACAGAAGTGAAAACATGTGGCTTGTTATCTTACATGAACAGCTCTCAGCATTCCAGGAAGTTATCTGTCCTTGGACAAGTGAGGCTTACAGGTTAAAGGCACTTTTGTTTTATAGATCTCTTGAGCAAAGAAATTAAAACTTAAAACATAAGTTTAGCCCTCACAATATCTCTTCCTTTGAAGAGACAATCCTTAATGTTTAACATTCCTGATTTCTCTAGTGCTTATCTGTGAGCACAAGAATCTCCGTGTCTCCTAAACCCAGGTTTTTGTCTCAGGTTAAAAAGGTGAGAAAGAAGTCAGCCATCTTGGAAATTCACTCCCTTTATTACCTGGCTATGGCCTCTCTCCATATCTGTCTGCCTAGCAGGGAGCCTGTCTAACTCCTAGCCCTGAAGGCATGGAGGTGCACATCTTTAATCTTGGCAGTCAAGAGGCAGAGGCAGGCAAAAGTCTGTGACTCAAAGCCATTGTGGTCCCCATTACAAGTTCCAGATCAACAAAAGGTACACAGTGAGACCCTGTCTCAAAAAAAAAAAAAAAAAAAAAACAAAAGCAAACAGGAAATAGACAGCACCCGAGTAAGCCTTGACACAGAGACACTATTGACCGAGAATACACCTTGGGTAGAAAAAAAAAAGGTTTATTGGGGAGCAAACTCCCAAGGACATCTTTTGGGGGATGGAGGAACAGCAGAGAGAAGAGCAAAATGGCAGAAAAGCAAGCAGATTTTAAAGGAGAGTCAGTAGGCTGAGGATCTGAGCTTACACAGGCTGGGAACTAGGTGTCTTTGCCCAAGGTAGTTAACCATTAAGGGAAGGTCAAGGGAGGGTCTGGGACAGGGAAAGACAGTGCAGAGGTTCACCCATCTTGTATTCTTGCTAAGGCCATTTCAGGTTTAACTAGAATTTGAGCTCCTTTTTGGAAAATTCCATGGAAAATGACCCAACTCTATTCTAGTAACCTGAGGTCAAGATGTGTTGCAGAATATCTGATCACATTGTGAACCCCTAGACTGTAAATTGAAAAATCTGTTTCTATTATGGCATGGCTCAGCCTTTAATCCTAGAGCTTTCTGTTTACTGTAAACAAGTACTTGTGGTGTGGATCTGCCCTAGCACACAACTTTATTCCGAGAGCTTTCTGTACACAGGATTAAATAAAGCTAACCCGAGGTCAAGAGCCAGAGCAAGAAACCAGCTGACAGGGAATAAACAGAAAGGAGAGAAACTGAGCTGAAGGGTATTTAAGACAGTGTGAAGAAGGACTTAGGAGTTGTTCTTCCTTTGGGTTTTCTCCTTCAGAGGTTTCCTCTTTCACATTTTCTCCTTCAGAAGATTTTCTCCTTCAAAGCTTCTTCCTGAAGGTTCTTTTAAGTTTTTTAGTGTTGACTTTTTCTTCTAGGGCTTTCAGCTAAATAGGAAGGTAGGCTGGGTGCTTTCTCAGCTTCTCTGAGCTAGCAGGTTTTCATCCCAGTATCTGGCTCCTGAGTCATCATTGGTAAAATCAAATGACTGGGGTATTTTAGTTTAGTTTTTTAAAACAACAAAGATGCCCCAGCAAACTTACCTTAGCTTCGCTTAAACTGCCTGCTAGTGTAGAACCCATTCCAGCTACTTGGCTTCTTTTAATCTGCTTGCTTGTGTAAAGCCTTCTCCTGCAACTGCCAAGCAAGATACCAGGGCATGATTTTTTTGCCCTTAAAACCCCCTTACCCTAAACACTCAACACTATATTTCAGACCCAAATACCTGATTATAGTTCCGGTCAGCTAAAATAAAGAGTTTCAGTTGACCATACACTGTGTCTGAGTGATCGTCTCTGGTGGGTTTCTAGTAACAGTTCCTGGAAAACAAGAACCCACCTTAGAAGATCTGCTTTTCTTTTAAATAGAAACCAATCTTCTGGTTTGTTTACTCATAGCAATCCTTCTGTTCACTGTGCTATAGTCCTTCTGTTTAGGACAATGTCACTATCACTGCCATTGTGTGTGTGTGTGTGTGTGTGTGTGTGTGGTGGTGGTGGCAGGGGTGGAGGGCTTTGGACCTAATACTGAGGAACTACATCTAAGGCTGACCTCGGACTCTAGTCTCCATGAACGTGCACACACAAACACACAGAACAAGAAACAGGGCAGGGTGTAACTGAATTACAACCAACGATGAGCTACCCTGGGTGCTCTACATCCTCTTTCTCAGAAAGTGTTTACCTTTAAAGGGTCTCATTACACCCTGGGCTTGGCCAAGGTGGGGACCAAGAGGTCTGTCTGATGATAGTCTCCAAAATTTATATGCTTCCTTTAAACACTTTGCAGGAAGTTTGTTAAAAATCACTTGTGAAAAGCCTTAGAAGCAACCACACTAAAGGAAGATATTGGGGCTTCAGAGATAGCTCATCAAGTAGAGCACTTACTGTGCAAATGTGAGGACCAGAGTTCAGATTCCCAGAGGCCATGTCAAAGCCTGGTGGGCATGGCAGCCTGCCTATAACCCATTCCGTGATAGGTACAGACAGGGCTTCTCAGAACAAGCTGACTTACTAGACTACCAGACTGACAAACTCTAGATTCAGTGACAAACCTTGACTCAGTAAATAAGATAAAGAGTGACGGAGGAAGAAACCTGACTTCAGCCTTAACCCTCAACATGCATGCGTAAACACATGCACATACACACGCACATACACAAACATATAAACATACACACACACACGTGTGCACACCACACACACACACATATACAAACAATTTTAAGGCAAAACTTTGAGGTGCATATGAAAAGTAGTCTCAGGACCCAACCCCCGGTAACCAACAATGTACACCTTATACAGAGTGATAAACCCATCTGCCTCTGTCTTAGACTAGAAAGCCATCTTATTGTAAAGACAAATGACTCATTCCTGTTTATGACTAAATCTGTTTCTCAAGGATAGAACTATGATGCACTGCCTGTAACCTTAACTACAAATGATTCTATACTGCCTGTTCCAGGAAAGAGCAACCAATGTCTTTGTCTCTAAAAATTCTTATGACCCTCTGTTGTTATGACCACCTGCAACCATATCTTTGTTTCAGGAGGTCGTTATGACTAACTTGCTTTGCTTAAGTTCTGCTCTTGTAACCCTGCCTATTTTGTCCACCAATTCCTCCCATTTGGAAATCCCCTACTGCTGAACTATAAAAACCATTATCTTACTCATGTCTGATGCTGATCTCCTGAATCCCACCTTTAGGTGTGTACAAGGTGTACACACCTTTAGCCTGTGTACAAGAATTTTTAAAAGCTTGCTTTAATTAATTGCTTGCCTTAATTAATTTGGCCATGATGATTTGGGTCAGTGGTCTTTCTCCTTGCATCTGTGGGGTTAACAAGAGACACAAACATACACCATCCCAGATCCAGTTCAATAAACATGGGACCTTTTTATTAAAGTTTTTGCACATGTTAATTAAAATCATTAAGGGTTTCATGATTTTCATATGATTATGATATTTCACACTTATCCATAATCTATATTGGTCATATTCAGCCTCTCCTGTCTCTTGACATTCTCACTGATCCCCTTCCTCTTCCTAATTACTCCCTCATCTACTTTCAAGTCTATGTGTGTATAACAATAAATTTCATGAGGGTTGCTCACAGGAGCATGAGTGAGGGGTTATCTGAAGGATCATGGAGATCTTACCAGTGTCTACACCACTAAAGAAAACGTCTCTTTGCCCCCCCCCCCCAGCAACCATTAGCTTGCCTATAAATCCTCAGGGAGGGGTGAAGCCTCATGAGGACCTCCCTGCTCTATGACAGAATGTCAACAGATCCAATTGATCTGCACGGGTGTCCCTGCTGCTGCTGTGGCATCAACTCTACCCCTTGGTTTAGAGAAATGTAATGGAGATCATTGCTGTCCTCTATCTTCAGCACAGTTAGTCAATCAGCACCATTAACTTTACACCCTTTTCAGAGCCTTGAACTAGCCATCCATTGTTCTTTATGCTTTGCGGTGGAAGGCTGTGGTTAGCAACAGAGCTAACATCCTGCCTAACATGACTAGAAAAAGAATCAGGCTCAGAAAGAGTTTTCTCCCCTCCCCCTGGGGCATGGCTAGGGTTGCTAAGAGAGCATCTCCAAGTCCCAGGAGTTCAGTCCTTAACATTGAAAAATCAGCCTGGGACATCGTTGTTTTCCTGGCTTTGGAGTAAGACTCAGATTAGAACTTTTGCAATTAGTCCTCTTGCTCTGAGGGCTTCTGATTTTGACCAGTGCTAGGCCATAAGCAATCTTGGTTGTGCAGCAATCCAAGAGCTTGGGTCTTCAGCCTTCTTAACTCTGTGGACCATAGAGATCTGTTTGCCTCTGCCTCCCGGGTGCTGGGATTAAAGACACATGCCACCACACCCACAGTACCAATGCTTTCTATCAAGCTTCTTTACACACACCCTCACACTCCGGGTTCTGTTTCTCTGGAGAACTCTGACTAATCCTGGGGGTTAGTGTATTTAAAAGAAGCAACTCAACAGGGTGGTGTAGAAATATCTAATTAAATTGTTTCTAGTATTTATATTAATGTTAATCCTTAACCTGCCACTATAAATAATCATTCAGACACCTGAATGATTTATACGGATTTTAACAAGCCTTAGCCTTGATTGTGCATTCTCCGCCCATCTACTCTAACTATTCTATTCCCCAAATAGAACCCCACTATATACATACGTCCTCTTGGGCTGTTATTCTCCACGCTATCCGATGTTCCAGGCCACGTGGAATGATCATCTTCCATTTACCCCATGTGTCTTCTTCCTTCCTCCTCCTGATTTCTTCTTCCCATCTATCTCCCTGCTTCAAAAGCCCGCACACCTTAGCCCCACCTACTTTTCTCTTTACCCAATCTCAGGCCTCAGAATGTATTCAACCAATCAGAGACAATGGTCAGCAAGCAGGCCTCTGGGAGCAATTAATCACATTTAGAATACATAACAGATCACTGCATCAGGGTGGTAGAGCAATTGTGGTGGCTGCAATAGCAGCCCACAACTTTAATCCCAGCACTCAGGAGGCAGAGACAGGTGGATCTCTAAATTCAAGGCCAGCTTGGTCTGCAGAGTGAGTTCCAGGACTGCCAGGGCTATACTGAGAAACCCTGTCTGGAAAAAAAAAAATCAAGTTCAATCACAGTGTCGTTTGAGATGTCTCAAGAAAATTGACCAATTAAAGATGGAATTGTGAGACACCAATAAGGAAGATAATCTGTAAGGCTCGTGGGTTAATTGAAAGTTGATCATAAACCAAGAAGAACAATATCTTTATACGAAGATTCCTGGATGTATTAAGGTAATTTTTGTAAACGGACTTTTAGACTTAAAGATATGAGATAGGCAAACATATTACTCTAACCTACTGAATAGTAATTAAAATACGAATAATACTAAGTATTCTTTTCACAACCCAAAGAGCCCTCAGGACTGTTTTTTTTTTTTTTTTTTAGAAAACTCATTGGACTATTAATGAGATGTCTCAGCTGATAAAGTGCTTGCCACAAAGGCATGCAGACCTGAACTCAATCCTCAGCATTCACATAAAAAGCTGGGTTTTTGTGTGCATGCTTACAATTCCAGCAGTGGGAAGGCAGAAGTAGGCATATCCTTAGGGCTCACTGACCAGGCAGGCTAGCTTAATTGCTGGACCCCAGGTGCCAATGAGAGACCCTATCTCCAAATACTGGGTGGCTGGCTCCTGAGGAGCAACATTTGAGGCTGACCTCTGGCCTTTACACAAACTGGCACACATGTGCATCCACGCATCCACCATTTGCTGGGTGTGCCTTCCGGTATTTATTTCTTGCTTAACCCTAATCTGGTCAATGTCTCATTTTTTGCAGGCCTCACAAGGTCACTTGACCTTTGAAATGCAAGGGGTTATTGGCAGCAAATTCCAGACCTTCCTGGTCTTGCTGTTTTCATTAAGCTTGGCTCTCTTTCCCAGCGTACTGCACAGATACTTGTTCTGTGCTGAAAGAGAAATCAGAACCAAATAATCAGAATGTCTCTATCTTAGCTCCGATGGGGGCCGCGACACGGTTAAATGGTCTGACAAAGCCCCACAGCCCCTCTGCTGCCGCCAGAATAGGGCCTTAGAGAGCTCAGACTCCCGGCGGGCTGCAGAAGTGAGGCTCCAAACCCCGCCCACCGGGCCCCGCCCCCGAAGGCTCCAGACCGGCGTGCTTTGCGCCTGCCAAGTCCGGCGTGGGAGTGGCGCGTTCAATGGTTGCTGTTGAGGTGAGCTCTCGTGCATGGCTGTGAGCAGGGAAGTCCTGCCCGCACGCCCAGCTTCCGGGTTCTGTGGGGTTCCCAGCTGTAGGAAGCAGCCCCCCTGTGGGTCAGGGCCGAATTGTGTTGGAGACCCTAATAAAGCTAGAATCCTACATTTCACTACTGGACCAACTGCGGGGCTCAGAGGCCGACCTGGGAGAGTTCTTCACCGCTCTTCCCAGGACCCTGTCTTTTCTAGCCTCAGTTCCCTCTTGGTAAGGATGACTTAAATGATGTTTTATCCAAAGATAAATAACAATGATAATTAGTGACATAGTCACAGAAGAAATAAGGTGCCTAGAATGTTCAAAAGTATGCCTGTGAGACCTTGTCTCAAAATAAAACCAACACAACCAAACAGTATTGACTATGATATTGCGTGAAGTTAATGGGCTATTTTGGTCCATTTGTGTACATGTAAAATAACATTTTTGAAGTGAAATGCTTACTGTGGACCCCTAACAGCTTGTGATCAAATACTGAGCCTACTATCAGTGGCTAGCCTGCCATGTAAAGTCCCACACAATGCATGTCCTGACAGACAGGAGTTTAATTTCCCATAATTCAAGATGCCAGAGGTTCAAGACTGAGGTGTGCCCAGGCTTGACTCCCCAGCGCCTTTCTCCTTAGCTAGCAAATGGACCTCTTTCCTCTGTATCTTCATGTGGTATTTCTCTGTATGTATCCTAATCTTAAATCGAAAGCAGTGAGATTTTTGATTAGAGCCATCCCAAGAACCTCCAGCTTCCATCTCACTCACAGATCCAAGCTCCAAATACAGCCACATCCTAAGATAATGAAAATTTGGCCTCAAACATGAGAACTTGATAAAAGTAGAGACAAAATTCAGCATATGACACTGCTGTTTTGGGGGGAAATTTTTCATCTGTACTGAACATGGCTTTATTTTCTGGTCTTTATCCCCTAAGCAATACAGCATCACAATTACATATGTAGCCTTTTCATTGTGTTATGTACTGTAAGTAATAAAGAAGTACTTAGAATATAGGTAATGTACAAATACTAAACTGTTTTTTGTAAGAAATGAGCATATGAAGATCGTGGAGTATTTGGAGGGTCTTGAATCTAATCCCTTAAGGATATGCATATATAGTGTGTGTTTATGAATAAATGTGTGTGTGTGTTTAAATTTTCCATGAGTTTATTAGTTTTGCAGGTATTTTGTAGTACAATTAGCTGTCCCTCTCCATGGATGCATATTCAGTCAACCAAGAAGTGAAAATATACTAGAAAACTTGTGTCTACTGAGCATGCAGACATTTTAGTAGAGTCTAGCTCTGTATGTAGCATTTTTTTTGTATTGGGTATTATAAGTAGTAGCAAGATAATGTAAATATGAGAGATGTGCATAGGTTTTATGCAAATACTATGCTATTTATATAAAGCAGCTGATGGTCTTTGGACTTTGATATCTGTAGGGATCCTGGAACTAAACTCTTGCAGCCACTGAGCGACAACTATATATGCCATGCTCTCAGAACTGTGTCTAGCATATAGTAAGTACTCTGAATTCAACATGTAGTTCATTCATAAGTCAATTAGGAATTCCCTCGGGGATGAATGGGGGGTGGAATGCGGCTGTTGAGTACTTAGTGCTGTGTCTAGCTTTGGCTATGAAAGTAATTACAGCCACTGCCAGAAGGATGTCCACTGCACTGCAAGACACTGAAATGTTTTCTGTGTATTCGCTCATCACAGCCACTGAGGGAGGCCATTGCTACACACCTGTCTGGCTGATGGAGAACTGATGCTGTAGAACTCCAAGTGGTCTGGCTCAGGGTGGAGCCCATATTCTCAGCCACAGTGCAGTGTCACTTCAGTTAAGAGCAGTGTGTCTCCCGGGGGCCGTACAGTCTGCAACCTGGCAGAAGAACCGTTGACTGACTTCTCTTATTCTCAACCAAATTACAGCAGAAGCATCACTCATGGCTGGGCCTCTGTGGAGGGCTGCAGCCTTTATACAGAGACACAGGACAGGCCTGTTGGTGGGTTCCTGTGCAGGCCTGTTCGGGATTCAAATCTCATTTCACCTCTTCCCGGATCTCATAGTTCAAAGGCTCTACCAGTACTGGCCTCAGGGCCAGCCAGCTCCTCTTTCTCCTCAGCTGCAGAGCCTCTTCCAAGAGGTGCTACAGGACATGGATGTCCCATCAGGTCACTGCTACAAGCCTTTCACCGCCTTTACTTTTCAGCCTGTGAGTGCTGGCTTCCCAAGATTACCTGCTGGGGCTGTGGTGGGAATCCCTGCCGTGTTCCTGAGTGGCCTTGTGACCAGCATTGACCACCCTGTGATCATACATGGGCAAAGAGTGGATTGGCAAACCCCAGCAGGCACCAGGCTGAAAGATGCCCTGACCCTGTCTCATAATGCCCAGAAGTTTGCCTTGGCCAAGGAGGTGGTATACCTGGAGAGCAATGTGGCTGCCCTACAGACCCTGCCAGCCCCAGCTTGCCTAGCAGGAACCTGGGCAGTAAGTGTGGGTGCCAAGCATGCCCTGGGGCTCTATGGAGGCCCCATAAGCTTGCGAGCTGCCTTCAATGTAGTGGCTATAGTGATAGGCTTTGTGGCCTACACCTTTTCCGAAGACTCCCTCACTGTTGCCCTGGAAGGCTGGCTGGACCGTCGCACAGCCTCTCTGTCTGCAGCCTATGCCCAGGGTGGAGTGGAATTCTATGAGAAGATTCTATCTGGCAACCTAGCCCTACGTAGTCTTCTGGGCAGACAGGGGGAGAAGCTGTTCACGCCTAGTGGAAACATTGTCCCTAGACATTGGTTCCGCATCAAACATTTACCCTATACCACCCGTCGGGACTCTCTGCTACAGATGTGGAGGGCAGTGCTCAACTCAGGGCGCTCCTAAGAATGCAGGCTACAGGGCACTCCTGGCTCACATAGGCACTGCCCTGTGGTGAAATCTGGGAGAATCTCTTGGTGTGGTTCCATCCACAGCCCAAGGTCAGAACAGTAACCATCTTTGGAGTTAACTCAATTCTGTCCTCACCATGAATGGACTCAGTGGCTGTGTGTGAGTCCCCGTATGAATCTGGGTCTTGTTTACTTCAACTGTGAAGTAAGAAGTATTGATTGTAGGGTTGCATGAGATTGTAAGCCTGAGGGCCTGGTACAAAGCAATGTAAATAAACAGGGCATTCTTCCTTCTTAGTCTTTGAATTCCAGTGGGATGTGGAAGTCACACCATGAATCACCACCAGACACGTTTCTGGTGTATCAACCCTTCCCTGCAGTGGAGAACTGCCCCAGTCTCCCTGATGTCAAATAGCTAATTTATTCTATGCCTTTAATCCCTGGACAGGAGACCCTAGTAGGGCAAGGTGAGGAGAACTATGGTCACAGAGCCAGGCTAGTCCTGGCTCTCTGTGTCATCTTCTCCTTGGAAATTACCTCTTCCCATGGGGCAATCTTGAAGGATGGTGGCCTGGGACCAGTGTAACTAAGGGAAGAGGGATTAGTGTCCACCAAGGGAAGGGCCCTGTGGAGTCTGGTTGTTCCTTGAAGAACATCTTAAGAGGAGAGTGAGGCAGGCCAGGCTAAAGAGTGATGGCATGGGAGACCACTTCAGACTTTGTATGTGGTCCAGAGCTCAGTGTGCTGCCAGCTGCAGGTCCTTACCCTAGGCACGGCACCCCTAGTGAGTTCAGTGTCCTCCTGAGGACAAGGGACTCCAGGACAGCATGCAAAATGGGCCTGATGAGTGCAGAAGTTCTAGTGTCCTTTTCTGTTGATGTGACATAAATCCTCTGACCAAAAGCATCCCAGTAGGAGACCTTATTTGGCTTATACTTCCAGGTCATAGTCCACCTCTGAGGGAAGTCGGAGCAGAAACGCAAGGCAGAAACCTGGAGGCACGAACCATAGAAGAATGCTGCTTTCTGGGTTACTCTCTGACTCAGGATCATGTGTAGCTAGGTTTTTTGTACAACCCAGGATAGCCTGCCTATGGATGGTACTGCAAAGGGCTGGTCTCATGGCCCCAGGAAGCCTTTCGGAGAACTCTGTTGTCTGGAGCTCTTCCTCTGCATTCTATGGTGTCAGAAGGACTTTTTGGAGCTGGGGAGGGAGCTCACTCAAGAGTGTGTGCATTGCAAGCATAGGGACTAAAGTTTGATCCACAAAACCCACATTTAAAAAAAAAAGCCAGATTTGTAACTGAGGAGGCAGAGACAAGTGGACGCGTGGGGTTCACTGGCCAACCACCCTAGCCTGCTCAGTGATTTCTAGGTAAATTGGAAGACAGTTTCTCAAAAAGCAAGATTAAAAACAAAGACAGATTGAAGTCAGTTGCCACCAAACCTAGCAGCCTGACACACATGGAGAAAGAGAACCAGCTCACACAGCTATTTTCTGACCACCTCACATGTGTAGTGACACACAGAAAGAAAGAAAGAAAGAAAGAAAGAAAGAAAGAAAGAAAGAAAGAAAGAAAGAAAGAAAGATAGATGTAATTTAAAATCTTCTTAAAAGATGGTAGCAGGGCTGAAGAGATGGCTCAGTGGTTAAAATCACTTGCTGCTCTTCCAGAGGACCCAGGTTCAGTTTCCAGCATCCACAATGGGCAGTTTAGAACCACCAATTAACTCCAACTCTATGGGATTCAACACCTTCTTTTGACCTCCTTGGGCACCCACATACTTGTTAAGGAAAACTAGGTAGTGACTGAAAAAGACGTCCAAGGTTGACCTCTAGCCCCCCACATACATGTGCGTATATGCCTCGCCCCATACACACCTCCCACCTCTCCTGTCTTCTCCCTTGGTCCTTCATAGGCCTTCCACCTCGAGTTCTCTGGTTGTCTAATCTCAATGGACCTCAACTAACTATTGCTCCCTCACCCAGGCAGGTATATGAGCTCCTAGGGACTCACCCCTGCCCTCAGGTAGTTCTCAATCCTACAGTCACACATACAGTGATATCATGTGAGACCAGAACATGGGAAATGCTTGAAGGAGCACAGGAGAGAGCATGTGAATCTCTCTGTGCCTCAGTTTCCCCCATGTGACAGTAGGGGAAAATAGTGACAATATCTACCTCTTTCCTATTATAGTTCAGCTTGGGTTGAAAGGGCAGAAAGGACTTCCTAGGAGACATGCAGTGCTACCCAAACCATAAGGTTTGACTGACATAATAATGCCATGTCTTTATATGATACTTGTTAAGTGCCATGTGTTTTGCATACATTAGCTTATGTGATTCCTATAATACTCATATTACTCTGTTGTAGTCTGAATATTTGTGTCACCCCAAAATTCATGCATTGAAACCTGAGCCTCTTGTCTGGTAATATTGAATGGTAGGCCCCTGGGGAAGGGTCCTGGTTTGCTTCTCTGTTGCAAAACACTGACCAGAAGCAGTGTTGGGAGGAATGCATTTATTTGGCTTACAGGTTACAGTCAGTCATCAAGGAAGGCCAAGGCAGGGTCAACCCAGGAACCTGGAGGCAGAAACTGAACAGAGACCATGGAGGAATCAGCATTCCTGATTAATGGCTTGCTTCCAGGCTCACATTCAGCCATCTTTCTTATACAACCCAGGACCAACTGTCCAAGGTGACATGATCCATAATGGGCTTGACCCTCTTTCATTAGTTAGCAATCAAAAACACACCCCCACAGACATGCCTACAGGCCAATCTGATTGAGGCAATTACTTAACTGAGGTTTTCTCTTCCCACATGTCTAGTTTTAATTGAGTTGTCAAAATTAGGCATCACAGGAAATGATTAAATCATGAAAGCAGACTGGAGTTTGGGGCGTTATAAAATGAACAATGGAGCTCATTTCCCCCTGCTACCATGTAGAGGTGTGGGGAATTTCTGTTGGTAAGGTTGAAGTCTGGCATTACCAGAAAGCCTCTGAGCTCAGTGAAAAATGATTAACTCCCTTTTCTCAGCTGGATCCCCCTCTTATGTCTGATCTGGGGAAAATCCAGATCCTCTAAGTAAGGAATGACACATAGCCCAACTCTTAGAAACCCGCCCAGTGAACCTGGATGGAGTTCTTTCTCCATCCCCACTGCCCATGGGATAATTAGGTACTACAATTCCTCTCTTCTGATCGGACTGTACCCAGCAAATCAAATTCACTCCCCTCCAAAACCCTGCCCCACTGCCCAAAGGTTTATAATGTCGCTGATTCATGAAGTAAACTCTCTTTATTCTTCCACCATGACCATCTGAGGCTCAACTGTTTATTTGCGGTTTGGGAAGAAGCAGTCTTCCTTTCATGAAGAATCTGCCCCTGCAGTTCATCTGTAATGGCTGATTGCTATTGCTGGTTGTTCATGAAATAGCCACAGGATTCATCTCACTGCCCAGCCAGGCTCTGGGAGCTCCAGGTTCCTTGATGCCACCCAGCCCAGCGCTGGCAGCTTAGCTATCATTTGAGCATTGGAAAAAATCCTTTCCCCTACCTCTCCAGTATATCCTGTAGCACGGATCTCCCGGGTCATGTTTCACCTTTTTCTGCCTGAAAACCAACTGAGCTCAGACCTTCTGGTGGAGGAGCATGTGTTTCCAGCCTGGTACAGCAGCTGAGAATTCCCTGCTGGAAGCCACAGAGTGGCATAGAGGCACATAAGGGACACCACATATGAATAGCAGGTCCCCCAAAGACATCAAATCTGCCTCTACCTTGACACTGAACCTTTCAGCCTCCAGAGGGTAGAGTCACATATTTCTACCTAGTCAGTTTATCATAACAGGACAAATGTACTAAGATATCTCTGCCTTATACAGGAGATGAAGGAGAAGGGTGCAGAGTGGCTTTCACCAGCCAGTGTGTGCAGTTTAAACCCAGGTGTTCTGGCTCAGCGCTGTTACCACACTGGCCAGTTCTAGCAGAAGACCCTGGACGGGAGCCACCAGTGAGGTGGTTCTTATGCTTTTGTGTCAGTTTAGGTCCAAGCAAGAAACTGAAACCCCACAGTGATTTGAACAGGGAAAGTTCACTGTAAAGAGTTATACTACTCAGTAAGACAGGACAAGGGGATTACGATACTATCTCAGTTGGTAGACTTCCTGCCTAGTATGTGCAAAGGCCTGAGTTTTATCCCTAGCACCTCCTAAGCCAGGCAGATGAATGCCTACAATCTCAGCACTCAGGAGGTGGATGTAGAAAAATATGAAGTTCAGTCATCCTTGGCTATATAGCAAGTATGAGGCTAAGCTGAGCTACATGGAACTCACTTGCAAGAAATCAAAAATATGTTAACCTCTGAGCCACCTCTCCAGCCCGAAATCAAAAATATGTTAATAGTACACCAATAGCAGCTATAAAGAGCAGCCTCTGCCTACCAGCAAATGCAATCCAGATCTCTTTGAAGAAGATATGCACATAAGTCATGGGCACTGAGACTAGCAAAACTTGCTGGAAATTTGCACTCTGGGTAGACAAAGAAGCAATGTACAGGATGTTCTCAGAAAGCCATACAAAACCAGCCAAGAGCTAGCTGTGATGGCTCATACTTGTAATCCTAGCACTTGAGAGGCTAAGGGATGAGTTCATAGCTAGCCTGGACTATGTATTGAGGCAGCTGGGGACATACACAGGACAGGGAAGGGTCTCAGCAAAGCTCAGTGCTGCAAAGTCCCAACAGCACCAAGAAGAGGACAGGACAATGGCCAACTGGCTCTCCGTGGACAGTTCACAGCTTACCTAGCCAGGTGGGCACTGTCCTCACAAGCTTGTTTAATTTCAAGATGTCTAGTGACTATCCATAAATTTTCTGTAGCTGTATGCGTGTATGTGTGCGTGTGCCCCACCAAGCTCATTTATTTCTTTTCTTAAAGATGGGTTATGAAGAACTCAGGTCCTTATGCTTGTAAAGCAGCACTTCCCTGACTTAATTGTCACCCTAGCCCAGTCTTTCCAAACTTTGTCTGCACAGGAAAAGTTCAAAGTCTTTGTCCTCTTCCATAGCAGTATGGTCTCTCTCTCTCTCTCTCTCTCTCTCTCTCTCTCTCTCTCTCTCTCTCTCTCACTCTCACTCTCTCACTCTCTCACTCTCTCACTCTTACTCTCTCCTTAGTCCCCTGAGCTTTATAAGTTAATAGCAGAGCTATGGGGGATGCCCTTGCCGGTTCTGTAGCTTGTAAGCGCCCTACGGATCCCTAGAACTGGTGTTAAAAAGCCAAGTGTGGCTCACCTGTAACTCCATCACTGTGAGGGATGAAAACAGGAGGATCACTGGGACTTGCTGCCTGAAAGCTTTAGGTTCAGTGAGGAATCATATCTCAGGCAGAGAATGATAAAGACACCCAACATTGTCCTCTGTCCTCCACACATGTGTGCCTGAGTGCTTATGACACTCCCCCCAACATACACATACATACACCATACCACACATATACAACACACTCATACATGCACACATGCATGCAAACAAAAACATCTCTGCCTCTGCAACTTGATATTCTGATCATGTTAATCTCTCTGTGCCTCAATTTTCCTCATGTGACAATAGTAGGAAATATCTACCTCTTTCCTATTATAAGCTTTTATTACTAAAACACTTTTGACAGTGCCTGGCCCAGAGTTGAAATCTGAGGATGAGCATCATTTTTGTTCCTGTCATTGCCAAAGGCACAGTTGTCAGGAAGTGACTGAATCAGAGCTAGCCTGGCACGACACTAGAAGAATCATCACAGGTGGCTGTGATAATGAGTCAGTAGTGGCAGCATGCCCTAAAGGAGGACATTCCCAAACCACAGTAGAGCCGTGTGTGTGTGTGTGTGTGTGTGTGTGTGTGTGTGTGTGTGTGTGTG
>CAJQZJ010032114.1:6843363-6866018 GCA_907164525.1 Lophiomys imhausi
TGTGTGTGTGTGTGTGTGTGTGTGTGTGTGTGTGTGTGTGTGTGTGTCTAGTGGTATATTTGTTAGTGTGGGCATATGCGTGTGGACATGTGTGTGCATGTATGTGGAGGCCAGACATTAATGTCAGTTGTCTTTTCCTTCATCTTTATTTTTTGAGATAGGGTCTCTCACTTAACCTGAAAATTTTCAGTTCATCTAGGCTGGCTGGAAAATGAGCTTCAGAGATTCGCCTGTGCCCATGGGGCTGTAGCCAAGCCCACTGCCATGTTCAACATTTTAAATTATATTTATTTATTTAGTGTATATGAATGTTTGCCTCCATGTATGTCTGTGCACCATGTGAATGCCTGGTGCTTGTGGAGGCCAGTAGAAGATGCTGGATCCCCTGGAACTAAAGTTATAGATGGCTATGAACTGCCATGTGGGTGCTAGGAACTGAGCCAGAGTCCTCTGCAAAAGCAGCAAGTGAAGCCGGGCTTGGTGATTCATGACTTTAATCCTAGGAAGCAGAGGCAGGTGGATCTCTGTGACTTTGAGGCCAGCCTTGTCTACAAAAAAATAAAATCCAGGACAGCCAGGAGCTATTACATGGAGAAACCCTGCCTTGAAAAACCAAAAAAAAAAAAAAAAAAAAAAAAAGGCAGCAAGAGCTCTTTACTACATGGGCCATGTCTCCATCCCCATGGTCAGCATTTTTTTATATGGATTTGGGGCATCTAAACTCAGGTCCTCGTGCTTCAATAACAGAGACTTTACTGACTGATCCATCTCCCTAGTTCATTAATGTTTTTGGCTTCATTTTGGCCTGGCACCCTTATAAAAGCAGCAGTGGGCAACAATGACCTCTTCCTATTCCTGACCCCTGACAGCCAGTGTTCAGGAAGTGTTTGCTGAATAAATTGACATGAGAGTGACTGATAGATAGAAGTGGCATAAGGAAGGAAGATTTATCGTAGCTCATACTTTTGGGTGGTTGTTAGTTCATTGTGGCTGTGAGGTGTGGTTCAGAAGCCTGGTCCATAGATCCAGTAATGTGTGCAAAAGGCTGTTCACTTCATTGTGGATGTGCTGGTTAATTCTAACAATCTAGAATCACCCAGGAAGACAGTTTCAGCTGAAATGTCCAGGTCAGGTTGGCCTGAAAGCATGTCTGTAGAGGATTGTCTTGATTGTTGATTGATATAGAAAGATCCAGCACACTGTGGTGGCACCATTCCCTAGGCAGGTGGTCATGAACTATTTAAGAGTTAAGAAAGCTAGATGACAGCAAACAAGGAAGCATTAGTTTCTCCCTGTTCTTAACTTGTGGCTATGGTGTAACCAGCTCTGTGATGGTTTGAATGAAATGATCCCTATATTCTCAGGCATTTGAATACTTGTTCCCTAGTTAGTAGCATTTTTGGGTATGTTTAGGAGGTGCAGCCTTGCTGGGGGAAGTATGTCACTGGGAGTGGGTGTATTCTATAGAATACTGGCTGTATATCTCCAGATCAAAAGATCTGGATTAAAGACATGTCTTTGCTGTAAGAATTTTGTTTATTTAAAAAAAAGTTATGAGAATTTTTGTGCTTAATCCCAGATGTAGGCTGCTTCAGTTAGTGCACAGATGTAATCAATATGTGCCTCATGTGCTAGTAGGGGTGTTGGAAAGTTGAAAAGGTACTAGTAGGAAAAGATGTGCCTTTAATCCTTCAGATGGGAAGACAAGCATTTAATTTGGATCTAATCTGGGCCATACCTTCTGCTGGCAGTCTATAGAAGGACGCGGAAGAAGGAAGATGTTGCTCTTTGTGTGCTTGCCCTTGCCTTGCTAGCATATCCATTCCTTCACTGGCATTAAAGACTACTTCTTTAGAATTCCAGTATATACTGAAGACCAGCTGGGGCTTCCAGCGTCACAGACTGAGCAACTAATGGACTCTTGGACTTTCTTTTCACAGCCAGCCAATGTTGGATTAGCTGGTTTAATTCCCTTTAACCTTCTTCCTCTCCTACCTAATGTAGGGGGATTGGAAGGAATACGGGTTGGAAGGGAGGTAGAGGAATTAAGTGCAATAAAACATTCAGCATGTCTTCCTACCTCAAAGACCCAGGTTAGAAGTGGACCTTCCTACTTCAAATTAAGAAAGAAAAAAAAAACCCTTACAGGTGTGCCCTTCCTTTTTGGGTTTTAGATCCAGTCAAGTTGACACAGCCATCACAGTAGGCTTGGGGGTTCAAAAGCCACGTGCTATTCCCAGTTTACTCTCTTCGCTTTGTACCTGGGGTGCAGAATTTGAGCCCTCAGCTTCTGCTCCAGCTGGCATGGTGGTGATTGATTCTTACCACTCTGGAACTGTAAATCCAAATCAATCCTTTCTTCTAAGCTGCCCTGGTCGTGGTGTTGTGTCACAGTGTTAGAAAAGTGACTAATATAAGCCATCTCCAGCTCCTTCCTCCCTGCAATGATGGACAGTAGCCCAGGGCTCTAAACCAAATAGCCACCCCACAAGTTGCTCTGGTCAGGACATTTTATTACAGCAACAGAAATGAAACTGCAACAGTGGACCAGGAAACAGAGAGCCCAACAGGAAGCAGAGGCTGGGTGTAATCTTCAAAGGTCCATCCAGAGTGACTGAGTTCTGTCAGCCAGGCCTCTATTCCCAAGGTTTCCATCTCCCAAAATAGTCCTACCAGCTGGGGGAAGTTAAGACACAGTTTCAGATCCAAGTCACAGCAGTGATTGGACTGCAAGAGTCATTTCAGTGTCACTTTCTCAAGGGGCCATGCAGCAGAGAGGCTGCTGCAGCCAGACCCCTGAACCCCACCAGCCCTGTCCCCTCTGGGTAAGGCAATTCAAAAGGGACCCACCATCGAATGACCCTGCTCCTAGATGCCATTGGAGTCCTCCTCTCTCAACCATCATTGTTCCTCAAGCCCAGACCTGCCCATTTGGCATCTGGGACACTGACTGTCCTGCCTGGTCCATGGGAGAAGGGTCTCAGTAATGAAGCATGGATGCAGCCGCTGCAGGGCACATGTGTGCAGATGTCCTTGGCTGTAGCCAGCCCACTGGCTGAGAGAGTTCCTGGGAGTTGGCCCAAACTACCTCACCATGCTGTTGGTGCCCACTCTTGCAAACCCTGAGAAATCAGTGCTTTCTCCACCACCCAGCTCCTGTTCTACCCATTTGGAATGGCCCCTGGGGCTGTCTCTGCCAGCCAAATGAATGACAGGCCCCATCTGTTGCCTAAGCCTGTGGCAGCTGTTGGGAACAAGATTGCATACACATGAGTTGATTTTGTTTGGCCTTGTGATGAGGCCCTTAGATGAGCAAGGGAAGGGTTTGCTAAGTTAATCGGGTTACATCAATCTGATCAAGGGAGATCTAACAACACAGAACAAGGGCATGGGGGGAGGATAAGGCAACCAAGAGAGATCCAGCAAGTTGTGGTCTCAGAAGGAGGCTTTAAGTTGCAGCCTTGGCCTGTGGTCTATGACAGGAACAGGGCCATGTCTCTCTGACAAGGCCAAAGCTGAGGTGCCCCTCAACAGAGGTGGCTCTTGACATTCCATGAAGGCGACTTTCCCTCACCTTATTCTGCCCAGCTCAACATTGGAACTTACTCAGGGAAAAGTATTATAGTTACTAAATAGACTATTTCCTCATCTTATTGCCATAAAATTGCTCAAAAAAGGCAGGCATCTGGGCTGGGGAGATGGCTCAGTGACTAAAGTATGTGCTATTCAGTTCTGAGAACATGACCCTCAGCACCCACATAAAAAAGTTAGGTGTGGTAATGTGTACTTGCAACCCCAGCCCTGAGGAGGTAGAAACCAGCCATCCCTAGGGGCCTGCTGCCTGAGAAGCCAGCCTAACTGAATGGAAGAGCACCAGGCCAGGGAGAGACATTACCTCACAAAACAACATGGAGGCTCCTGAGGAACACAACCAGAAGTTGTCCTCTGGCCTCCACATACACACACATACATGTGCATGCATATCTGCAGACAGACAAGCATGCACATACATGCGCACATACAGAAGAAAGTGGATTGTTTTTGTCTTGGGTACAGTAGGGAAGCAGTAGCTCAGAGAGGTTAGGTAACTCACCCATGTCACAGTGTTGAGGCTGGCCCAGGACACGGACCCATGGCAGTGGCATGCTTCTTCCTAGGAGGGATCCTATCAGCACACTTTCATAGATGGCAAAGGCTCCTGGAGACTGGGAATCCTGCTCAGGGCACTCAGAGGGTGGGTAGGAAGTAGCAGCATAGATGGAGTTTCCCAGAATCCTTGAGGACATTTCAGTCACCTTTTCATCTCTAGGTCCACCATGTCACTCATAAGTGCAGACACGTAGGTCCACCTGAGGATACCCTGAGACCCAGGAAGCTTCTGTCCTCACAGCTTCTCCCCTGGTGGTTTGTGAGTACCCTGAAGTCTGAGAGAACTGCCCTGAATAATCCCACATCGAGGTTAACTGGTTTGGGGGATAAATGAAGGGTCACTTTTACAAGAACACTCAAGAGCCATGCCTCTGACAGGACCCCAGATACTGAGTTCCCAAGTCAGAGTGCTGGAACACAGCCCACCATGTAAGGGACACATGGCCAGCACCAACGCTGAAACTTTGCAGTCCCAAAGAGCAGAATCTGGGGGCACTTGTCTCCATGGTCACCTGTCAACTGAGTAAGGTGGGGCCAAAGACGCAGCTAGAGTCATCAGAGGAAGGAGCTTCAGTTGAGGAAATGTCTCCATGATATCCAGCTGTAAGGCATTTTCTCAACTAGTGATCAATGGAGGACAGATCAGCCCATTGTGGGTGATACCATCCCTGGGCTGGGGGTCCTGGGTTCTATGAGAAAGCAGGCTGAGCAAGCCATTATGAGCAAGCCAGTAAGCAGCATCCCTCCATGGCCTCTGCATCAGCTCCTGCCTCCAGGTTCCTGCCATGTTTGATTTGAGTTCCTGTCCTGAATTCCTCCAATGATATATCTGGAACTGTAAACTGCCTAAACCCTTTCCTCCCCAACTTGCTTTTTGGTAATGATGTTTTCATTACAGCAATAGAAATCCTAACTAAGACACAGAACAAGAAAGTATAGATCAGAGCTGGAGTTTATAAAGAAGAAAGTTTAACATAAGTACAAGCGTTAATAGGAAGTGACTCAAGGAGAGGACGAGACATTCGGGTGCAGGTGTGGGTTTCTCAAAGAAGAGTTGAGTGAGCTTACCCTTCTAGGCTTAACCCCACACCATTTTTGTAGCTCTCCAGTTATAGCTCAAAGGGTTGCAGACAAACTTTTTTCTTCCTTTTACAAGTATTTATTTGTATGAATGTACATATGTGGGCCCATATGTGCCGTGCCATATGTTTGCTGTAGCATGTGAATGCCGCAGTACACATGTGGAGGTCAGAGGTCATCTTTTGAGAGTCACTTCTCTCCTTCCACCATGTGCATGCTTGGACTTGAACTCAAGTGGCCAGACCTTTACCTACTGGGCCATCTTGCTGTTCTTCCCCCTGTTATTTGATAAACAAGGTCATAGGATGACCCCAGGATCCAAGCACCACAAAGTGGTAAGGTAAAGCCATAGGTCAGAGTGTTGCAGAAGAGGGTTGCAGCATGTCTTTTACTGTAAGTGGAATTTCTGGTGATGTTCCTGGAAAATCTCAGATTTGTAGCTAGCAACAGAGGAAGGTCTTACATACTTGGGATATAAGCACAGCTCCCTGTTGTTCCAGCATCTAACCTGAAACCTGAAAAAGTAGCATCTCTCTGTCGGCAGCCCTCACAGCAGATGTAACTGCCTCTCCAATGGCAAGAGACTTTGACCAGAGTGAGGAGTTTCCCCCACTTACACATGGGGAAACTGAGTCATGGAAAGGGTTACATGCCCAGGGTACCAATGCTGCAGAGCCAGATGTTTTGTCCACGTTCACATCCCCAAACTTTCCCCTGTCTTTGTATCCAGCCTCGCGACCTGTGCAGCTGCTGCAGCCCATCCAAGAGCCCCGCCCTGGAAACAGACTGTAGCACAGCTCCCTAGCAGAACATGAGAATTTCGCTCTGGGGAGACCAGCCTGCAAATTCTCAGCACTTCAGAGCCTAGTGCTAGCTGATACCGTAGAGCCTTTCTAAACACCAGACCTCACACACTCATCAGCCAGCACTGACCTGCAAAAAAATAGCTCCTTGGGCTGGAGAGATTGCCCAATGGTTAAAGCATTTGACCCAAGTTTGGGTTCTCTGGAACCCAGGTAAATTCTGTGTGGTCGTGGAGGCTGCCTGTAGTTCCAGGCTTGGGAGGAGGAGATAGAGGTCCCCAGAACAAGCTGGGTTTTGAGACTAGCCATTGGTGAACTCTGGGTTTGATTGAAAGACCCTGCCTCAATGAATACTGGAGAAGAGTGATGGAGATTCCTGGCATCAACCTCATGGCCCCACATGCACACATACACATTCCAACCCACACATGTGCCGTTACACACAGGCAAAGGTGTACACATACACACACAAAATAAACGTAAAAACACCTCTTTTATGAGTATTCAAGAATGTCTTCATATCTTCCTGCTTGGAATTTGAGCACAGAGGGACTGGGAAAACTCTGCTTTTTCTAGCCCTCCCCCCACCTTTCACACCCATGTCTTTGAGAAGCTGAAAGGCATGCGCAGATGTCAGGAGCAGCTCTCATCTGTGTGTTCATAGGCCCACCCCTCAGTTTCCATGGCAGCCTGGCACATGCTGCCTGCACTTTTTTTTTAACACTGTAGTCTGTCTAGCAACTTGTCTGGCTCTCCCAACTATGCCGTGAATGGCTGGCGGGCAGGGATGAACCCGTTCTCCACACCTGGCTGGGCTCCTGGCCTAACATAGGGACTGAGAGACTGATGGTTGGGTAGGTACAGGTTAGGAAGATGGGGCAAGAGCAGAGAGGTAGGAGGATGCTCTGTGAGGTGAGGCCTTTGGGCGGAGAGCATTTCTTCAGCACCTGCTGTATGCAAGTGGCAGTTCACAGCCCTGAGGGGGCCAGCTTGTAAGACACACATGTAATTTCTAAGCAGGAATCTATTGTTTTGTTTTTAAAGTTCATGGCATATGAGTGAGCCTAGTTGCTATAACTGGGGGATACAGAATGTATGAGTAGAGTAGCAAAAGGGCCATGGCCTTGCGCTTGCTTTGGTTGCTGGCTCTACCCTAGTTAGCTATGTGGCCTTGATTTACATAGAAGGGTGGCCCAATGCCCACATTTTGCAGAGTTCAGCCTGGCCTGCAGCCTAGGACTGCTTCCTTTATTGTGTAAGAAGTGTGTGGTGCCCACAGTCTGTAGGAAGACTCAGATCTAGAGATAAATTAGGCCAAGGAAAGTGACCACCTTATCTCAGTGTCCACAGAACAAGTGACAGGGTTGGGCCCAGGAGGCACATGTCAGAGTGAAGAATGGCTACCTGCCAGGGAACGATGTCCAAAAAGCCCAGCTGGGGAATGGGGACATGGTTTAGCAGGTAAAAGCACTTTCTGTACAAGGATGAGAATGTGGGCTGCAATCCCCAGGCCCCATGTAAAAAGCTGGGGTGGCATCTGTAACTGCAGTGCTGTGGAGGTGGAGACAGCAGGGTCCCTCTGACCTGCTGGCTGCCACCCTAGGTGTGGGCTCAGTGACACCTGTCTCAAGGGAATAAGGTGGAGTGTGATAGAGTTGCACACCAAGGTGTGGCTGCATAGATGGCTGCTGGTCATTGTCCACAGCACTGTGAGTTTTAGGGGGTTGCATCTGGGGAGAAACCTATTACTAGTGTCATTTTGTCCCTGACTTTAGTGACCCCAGGAGGGTAGGTGGCAATCGGCACAAAGCTGCTGCGTCAGTTACTTTTCTCATTGTTGTGACTAAATGCCCAACAAGAAACAACCTACAGGAAAAAAAAGTTTGCTTTGGCTTGTAGTCTGATGGGACGGCATGGGATCAGGAGCATGAGGCAGCTGGTCACATTGCATCTGAAGTCATGAACTAGAGGGTAAACAGAAACTGGGACCAGGCCATAAAGCCACAAGGCCCACTCCCAGTGACCCACTTTGTCCAGTGGGTCTCCAACCCAGGAAGGTTGTCTTATTTTGAATTTATTGCTGTGAAGTGTTGTGGGTTGTTCTTGTGCACTGCATATTCAGATGCTGATTTCTGTGCCCAGAGATCTGTTTGCAGTCCGATGTTGGCATTATCATTCCTGTAAAGCATCTCCTGTCTCAGTGTTATGTAAAAATTGTTTTCCATCATCTCTGATTGGTTAATAAATTGCTGATCACCCTATAACTGGACCGGAGAAGGCAGGACTTTTGATCCCAGGAGGAGGGTCCGAGGTAGAAAGACAGAGAGATAGAGAGGGAGGGAAAAGGTTGCTGTGGGAATTGCCATGAGGGAACCATGAGGATAGATGGATGGAGTAGCCAGGGTAAAACTTGATGTCAGGTAACAGGGCACATGGCTGAGAAGTAGGCCAGGCTAGCGCAGTTTTCTTAGACTAGATGAGAATCTGCCCAGCTGTAGTACTTAAAGCTTCTTAATAAATCTAATAGGTCTCCGTCTCATATTTGGGAGCTAGAACGGGCATAGGGAAAAAAAAAAACATGTCATATTTCTACACTACAGTGAAGAGACACCATGACCACAGCAACTCTTATAAAGGAAAACATTTAATTGGGGCTGGCTTATAGTTTCAGAGATTTGGACCATGAAGATATCATGATAGGAAACATGGCAGCGTGCAGGAAGACATGGTGCTGGAGAAGGAGCTGAGAGGTCTACATCTTGATTCACAAACTACAGACGGAGACTGTGTGCCACACTGGATGGTGCTTGAGCATAGGGAAACCTCAAAGCCCACCCCCAGTGAGTGACACATTTCTTCTAACAAGGCCACATCTCCTAATGGTGCCACTCCCCGTGGGCCAAGCATTCAGACATATGAGTTTTTGGGGGCCATTCTTATTCAAACCACCACAAAGATTCCTCAGACTTCATGAACAGCACCACTAGATGAGGACCAATGAGCCCATATGGGAGCATTTCACCCTCAGACCACAATACCTGCCTTTGTCTCCACCACCAACACCCCACTGTAAGTATCCTTTCCTAGGGCACTGTGTGTACTAGACTTTATTCTAAGCTTCAGAGAAGCAGAATGGTTGGGAATCATGGGTCGGCCAGATGGCTCAGTGGGTAAATGTGGTTGCTGACAAGCCTGAAAACTTAAGTTCCATCTTTGGGATCCACATGGAGGAATAAGAAAAACAATTCACACAAATCATCCTCTGACTTCCACACATGTGTGGCATGTCCACGCTCAAACAACCAAAATCTTCATGTTTGCACTCATACCAGGGCATAGGCAACTAATAAGGAAAGGACAGTAAGCCTGGTAGAGGACAGGAAATGTTGGGGAAGTCAAGTGTCTCCCTAAATGGGGTGCCAGAAGACAGCTGATCCTGAGAAGGTGATGATGACAGACAGAGGAATGGGAGGAGCCAGCAGGAAACCTGGGGATGAACATTCTGGACACATGTGCCTGGAACATGTGAGATTAGAGAAGGTCGAGGAGTTGAGAGTCAAGAGGAGGTGTGAACCATGCTCAATCTTGTGAGGGAAGGGCTTGGGTTTTCATCTTCCTGCAAGCCTGCTTCATCTTTCTGCTACTAGACACTGTTTCTTTAGTACATACTCTCCTTCCTTCCTTCCTTCCTTCCTTCCTTCCTTCCTTCCTTCCTTCCTTCCTTCCTTTGTTTTTTTTGTTTGTTTTGTTTTGTTTTCTGAGACTGGGTTTCTCTATTCACTCCTGGTTGTCCTGGAACTCACTCTGTAGACCAGGCTGGCCTCGAACTCGCAAAGATCCGCCTGCCTCTGCCTCCCAAGTGCTGGGATTAAAGGCTTGTGCCACCACTGCCCTGCTTAGAGTCTCTGAGACAATTTAGATTTCTCTGTATCTCATTGCTTCCCAGCAGACCATGGGGTGTGCTGGTGGCTCTTAGGAATGTGTCGTGGCACCACCTAGACAAGAAGGGGAGACACGAGACACGTAGTGTCGGGGAAAACATCTTCAAGCACTGTTCTTCCAACACAGGCTGGTTATTGACAGGATTGATTAGGGAGCACATGTTACCTTTTATTCCCTGTACCATCTTCAGCATTTGCATGGTGACATTGAGAATTTTGTTTTCTAGTGGTGAAAATGGAGAGAATTGTCTCTTTTACAGATCACCTCATTGAATGGTCACATACAGAGTTGAGTGACTCGAGAGTTCGTGTTCCAGCTCTCCTTTCTCAGTGGCTTTACCTCTCTTGCAATGTTCCCATCTGCATCAAACACCCGTCGCAGGACATGTGTCTTTCCTGCCTCAGACAGCATGTCCTTCTCAGTGTCCGTCCTGCTGCTCATGTCCTTAATAGTACTTGCACCCTGACCTTTGGTGTTGACACACATTGGCCCTGTTATTTTTTTGTTCAAGTACCAAGAATGTATATGAGCATTTCTTTGCTTCCTCTTTACCATCTGTGGCATGAGTCATCTGTGATTTAAAAAAAAAAAAAAAAAAAACTCCTTTGGGTTATTTTTTTAAGGGCCCTTCCTTTGAAGTAGGAAGAGTAGCATACCTAGGGTCCAAACAAAAGCGTTCACTTTGAAAGGAAGTTGTGCCATGGTATCTTTTAGAAAGCAAATGAGTGAAGGGAAAACGTAAAAAGAATTAATATTAATTTACCTGCAGATCTAAAATTACATTGTGATTCCATCTTACCCCTGCTAGAACGGCTATCATTAAAAACATAACAAAGGGGGCTGGCTCAGAGGTGAAGAGCACTGCCTGCTCTTCCAGAGGTCCTGAGTTCAATTCTCAGCAACCACATGGTGGCTCACAACCACCGATAATGAGATCTGGTGCCCTCTGCTGGCCTACCGGCATACCTGCAGACAGAACACTATACATAATAAATCAATAAATCTTAAAAAAAAAAAACATAACAAATGCTGGCAAGAATGGGGATGGAGCACATTTTATACTTAATTAGTAGGGATATAAACTAGTGCAGCTACTATGGAGATCAATATGGAGGTCCCTCCAACAAGAAGTAGAACAGCCTTGAGCTGTTGAGCTGTTCCACTCCTGGAACTGTATCTGAAGGACTCTAAGTCACCATATTCCAGAGACACTTGGTCATCCCTGTTTATTGCAACATCATTCACTACAGCCAAGTTATGGAATCAGCCTAGGTGTCCATCAAGAAAATGTTTCTACAGGCAACGGGCCAGCAGGGCTGTGACGTTTCTGAGCACGCCCAGGCTTTACTGGCTGTTTTCCAGGAGGATGCTGCTGCTGACAACCATCGTAATTTCTCCAGAGGAGCAGGTCCCACCAAGTCTGACTCAGAACAGTGCTTTTCCTTGTGTATGTGGGAGGGGTGCATGTGGGGAGCATGTGGGTATGGAGGCCAGAGGGTAGCTGTTAGGTGTCTTCCTCACCTTATATCCACTTTATTTTTTATTTATCTATGTATCTATCTATCTATTTATGACACAGGGTCTCACCCTGAACTTTGGAGTTCACTGGTTGGCTATACTGACTGACCAATGAGCTCAAGGATCTATCTACCTGTCTCCTAAGATACGGGATGCAAAAGAGTTACTTTTCCTACCACTTTCCTTCCCCTAGAACCTCATTGCTGGGAAAGACAAACTTGAAGTCCTTGTAAGCAAGTTTCCACAACTTCTTGGTGAAGTTGGAGCTCCAAATAGAAATGAAAATTTTAGAGCAAAATAAAATTACTTTTCATCAGAGTCAGAGACAAACAACAACAACATAGGTTGAAGGAAAGGAGCAGGGGTCTAGTGTGGTGGTGGAAGACTTCCTGAAGGAGCTGAAGCCACGGAAGGGAAAATGGCTCAGTTAGTAAAGTGTTTGCCACACAAACATGAAGAACTGAGTTTGGATACTGAGCACCCACTTAAAAAGCCATGGTGGCTCTGGGGAGGTGAGACAGAAGGATCTCTGATACTGGCTGGTGAGCCAGTCTTGCTGAGTCAGTGAGTTCTAGGTTCAGTGAAGACCCCATCTAAAGCAAAACAAAACAAAGCAACGGGACTGGGGAGACGGTTTGGTGGGTACTTGTACAAACATGAGGGCCTGGGTTTGCGTTCCCAGCACCAATGTAAAAAGCTAGGCATGACTTTGGGTGCCTGTAACCCTAACATTGGGAGTGGGAGCAGATGGATTCTAGGAACATGCATCCATATACACATGCACATACATTAATGTGTACACATGCAAGCAACACATAATTTCAAAGTTTTTGTTATGTGTGCCAATTTAAAGCACCATAGTGTCAGATGCTGTTGCACCCCTGTTCTGTATTTCAGCAAGCTGATCCAAAGGATCTCAGAGGCTTGTAGGGACTTTGTGGCTGGGAGGGACTTCTCAGAGCCTGAGTGCCCAGAATCATGACCATCTGTGGATGCCAGCTGGAAACAGCTCAATGCAGATGCCCCTCTGGCCAGCAGGGGGTGCAAGCTCCCTATGGCCCGGGGCCTGGCAGGCTCCAGAAGCCTCAGGGTGGAGGAAGACAACAGGAAGCGGGACAACCGAGAGCTTCCACACTCATTAATAGTCCTTGAAGAAGAGAGCGCACCTGTGATCATGGACTTGCTTCCACCCCCACCAGGGTTTCCACCATCCCTTCCTCTGGCCTAGATCAGGCCCTGCAATTTCCTCCAGAGAGTCTTGGACTCCCCTGTGCTACCCAAGGCTCCTCCTCATCTGTAACCATGCAAAGGCAGGCAGGATTTGGTGGTCATCATGCTTTCTGAAGGCCTCTTGGAATGGCCTGAGGCCGGCCCAGTCTCTGGTGTTTCTCAGGTTCTCCATGCCTGTAAGCTGTGAGGAGAATCCTGTCAACAAGGACATAGGAAATGACAACTGTTGAAAAATATGTATGATCAGAGAGATCAAGCCAAGTGCCCTCTGATTTTACTAATCGTAATACAATAAACTGTAGACACATCATATTATGCGATGTTCTTGAGCTGGTAAGAACTTTGTCTTGGGGTTGGGGTGTGGCTCAGTTGGTACAGTGATTGTACACCTGAATGAAGTCCTGTATCCATCTTCAGCAATGCAGAGCCAGCCTGGTGGTGGTCATAGCACGGAGACAAGAGGGTCAGGTGCTCAGGGTCATACTTGGCTTCATAAGGAACCAGCCTGGTATACATGAAACAGTCTCCAGAAAAGGACCTTGTCATCAAAGACTGTTTAATGGCTTGGTCTGGCCTTCACAACTAAGGTGCGTGCTGGTCTTCTTCATTTGATTTGTCAGACTGTGCTCTGGCCTGGACCCTGGAAGGCTGGACACCCCACTGCCACCACTGCCACAATCTACAGCTCCCCACCTCCTCAGTGTTCTGCATGCTAGTTGGCTCCAGATCACAGAAGACACCCATAGGAGATGGAATGGTGAGAGGAGAGCAAGACAGAGATATGTCTTCAACCTGCCTCCTGTCTTAGGACCACAACCCCCCACTGCAGAAGCTCCTTGGAGCTCCCTTAGCATGACTTTTCTCCCTTCCCCTTCAGCGCTTGAGTTGGTATCAGCTTCTGCTGCTGTGGGTCCTGGCTGCTGTGTATCTCTTGTTACTCTCCCTAAGTTTGCCTCTCACCCCTCACCTGATGGCTCTGCATCTGACCCGCTTAAGGGCAGAGAGATTGCAGGAATTTTCGGGAATGACCTGATGTGCTACGTAGAGGGATGCACCTGAGAGAGAAGGGTGTGGACACCACATTCAAATTTAGAAAGTGTTTTGAAGGAATAGTCTAAAAACATTTGCCTGGAAGGGGAGGACTATTCTGACAAAAAAAAAAAAAAAAGGCAAACAAAGGAGTCATAATGGACCCTTGCTCCATTTAGAAATCACCATGCATACCCACAGAATTGCATTTTTAAGATTCATAACATTATACATCTATGAGAATGTATAACTTATAAGAAGAGGAGTGGAAGAGGGCAGGAGAAGAGGGACAGGCAGGAGAGAAAGGTGGCTAGATAAAGTAGGCCACATGAACTCAGATAGCCTTGTTTTTCCTCAGCCAGACTCTCACCCAGCTTAGAACAGGAAGAGGCAGCATTTCTTAGGATCTGCGCTCTCTGCCTGAATTCCTCAGTTTATCCACCCATAGAATGGGCTAATGAGCACATCCATTGTGCTCGTTGTGATGACACATGGAGCTCAGTGTGTGTGTGTGTGTGAAGTGACTGGCCCTATGCCCAGGGCATCATAGGACTCACCAGTGTGAACTCCCTTCCTGTCCCTTAGTCACATTGAGGTGGGAAAGCCACTGCTCTAGCTGTGTGCTAAGGACGGAAGGAAGGCTTTGAGACGAAAGCCTCATCGTGTGGCTGGTTTGCTCATGACCCTTCATAAGCAGCTGAAGTGTAGTGAATGGGCACAGGAATGTTCTGCTCAGATCAGCCCTCCATGGGTCAGGGCCAGGTTGCCTCTTCCCAACCTCTCTGGCACCATGTACGTCCTGCCTTCATGGGCCACATGTGGCATGTGGCTAAAGAGAACTACAAATGCTGCTCATAAAATTGCACTTAATGAAAACACAGAGACTGTTTGGGATTTTCCTAGGATTGCACAGCAAGTGCTTTACCAACAGAGGCGCCACCCCAGCCACAGTGTCTCTCTCTAGTCTGCTTAGAGCTGGGCACATGTGCATGTAAGTGTGTGCACTTACGTATTCCTGTGGCCATATGACATAGCCTGCTATAGGGAGTGACAGTTGACCACTATTGTCATCTTTTAGGGACAACATTACTCAGACAGCAAGGGTAGAAGTTCCGAATGGTATGACTCACCCTGATGGGGTCCCCTCAGGGTGTCCACTGTACCTGTCCCCCCAGAGTCCTGCTACTGAGTGATGAACAAACTCGCCTTGCATTTCTCTTTCATGTCAGCCATTCTCATTTTACCATGGCATTCAGCAAGTAGTTTGTCTTTTTTTTTAACATTAAGACTTACTTTTTTTTTCAATTTATTTAAAGATAAGAAGCTTTTACTATGTAGGCCTAGCTTGGAGTCTCACTCTGTAGACCAGGCTGTCCTCAAACTCACAGAGATCCACCTGCCTCTGCCTCCAAAGTGCTGGGATTAAAGGCGTGCGCCACCACACCCGGTATATACATTTTATTTGTATATTGGGGAGAGGATCATCAACATGTGAGTTCAGATGCCTGTGGAGGCCAGAAGATGGCATCAAAACCCCCAAAGCTAGAATTACAGGCGGTTGTGAGCTGCCTGTGGTGAATTCTGAGATGCAAAATTGGGTCCTCTCCATGAGAAGCAAATGCTCCAACTGCTGAGCCATCCATCCCTTTAGCGCCATGGTCTCTGGTCAGGTGGCCACTCACTGAACCACACCCATTCTCCTATGTCTCTTCGCTCTGCCAAGTTCTAGTGCTGGGCCATAGAGAGCATGCTGGCTCTTAGTTGCCAGGTTACTTACTTCCAACCCCTCCCCCATTTGTTGAGCAAAAACTTGATTGCCTTTTTGTCTGGGGAGTTGCTTTGTTTGTTAGTTTGCTTGGAGCAACAATTATGTACTCAGCCGAACACAGCCCATCCCAGGCAGTACTACTGCAGTACTGTGGCTGTGGAGATAGGCCGCCAAGTGTGGCTGACTTGCCTCTTTGCTCCTTGCCCAAGGACTTTCACCTGTATCTCAGTGGCCTGACCTTGATCACAGGGTCACTGGTAGCTTCAAGAACACAGAGGAAGCAAGCCTTTTTTTTAGCTACTGGGTACATTGTCAGCCTGAACAAAGTCTCTGTTTCATGCATAGGAACACAGGAAATGGATTTGGGGTAGGTCACCAGCAGGACCACTGTGGGAAATGAGGCCAGATCTCCCCGGGCCCCCAGAGCTGAAGGCTCTGTGTAACATCAGTTGACTCGCCCTGGGTTCTCATTGACAGGGCATGCTGACACATTACAGCCCTTGCTTTATTTGCCAGAGAGAACTTATCTAAAAGTGCTAGCTGCTGTCCACTGGTGCTGCTGATGGTAGTGCTCTGCCCAAGAGCTGCACTGTTCAAGGCTCTCCAAGGCAGTAAGGAGTCTCCATAGTGACCTCAGGCAATGGGATGCCATGGGCAAAGTACTTTAGGGGTGAGAGCTCTAAGAGGCATGCATGGGCTGGTATGTGGCTCAGCTGGCACAATGCCAGTTTAACATGCACAAAGCTCTGGGTTTGATTCCCAGCACCACACAAAATTGGGCATGCTTTACACTGTGGACTGGGGCCTGAGAGTTTTGCCAGTAGCCAGAGGGAATACCAGTAAGAATCAAGAGAACTGGGAGTGGAAGGAAGACAGACACCGTAGGCAGCGTCCTCATTGTCACTGAGGTATTGCACATATCCGAAAGGCCTTCTGGGGTTCCCATTTAGTCAAGTGACCCTACCCCTGGCTCCAGAGGCAGCATCTTCTCGCTCTGCCCTTCGATCCCAGGTTGGCAGTGACTATCCCAACTTCAAGTTCTTTGTTTGGCTCCCGGTCCATCCGCTGTGTAACCAGAATTCTGCCTCAGAGGCTGTGTGCTTTAAATATCTCCCGGCGGTTTCTCCTCTGGGTAGATCCTGACTCATGCAGACAGCCCAGTAAACCCCAACACCCATCACTTAGATGTAGCAGTGATTGCCACTCTCACTTTGTCTATTTTTATTTTTGTGGGAAAAAATTCCCAACCACCCTGGCTGTACTGAATGGTTTCAGCATGTGCCTCTAAACACAAGGATGCTTTCTTACTTACATAACTCATGTGTGAAGTCCTTCATACCTGTGTTCAAACAGTGTAAGTTCCTTATGGGCATCTAATAACTGGTCTATAGTCATAGTTTCCCAAATGTTCCAAAGATGCCTACATTACCGTAAGTTTGTCAGAATCTAAGTTTAAGCAAGATCCACAAAGTTTGGTAGGTGTGTCTCTCACTTGTCTTTTCTTCAGGCCTGGCGAGGAACTTAGAGCTGTGTGAATGGAAGTCTTCAGGGTCTTTTAATCTTAGTTTCTCAACCAGCAGACTCCAAGCATCATCACGTATACACCACACTCATATTACTAACATAACCAGCACACACACACACACACACACACACACACACACACACAAATAGATACATGTTTTAAAAAATTGAAAATACACTTGCACAGTCAGGTGTGGTGGCACACACGTTTAATCCCAGCACTTGGGAGGCAGAGCCAGGTGAATCTCTAAGAATTCAAGGCCTGCCTAGTCTACAAAGTGAGTTCCAGTTCCAGGACAGTCAAGGCTGTTAAACTTAGAAACCCTGTCTGGATATATATATATATATATATATATACATATATATATATATGTATATATATATATATATATATATATATGCCTGTATACTATGCCTGCGCTTATCTGATACTCTGTGACAAGGGCTGTTTTGAATTTGTTACTGTTAGCTAATGACTGGTGATTTCTAGCTGAAATTCCCACCCTACACCCTTCGAATTTATCACTACAAGTACCAGAAGCCTTTGTTGATGATGATTATCTGGGGATACCCAGAAGCCCCTGGCAGACACACAGGGCAATGAAACAAGGTGCTGGGAGGTCTTGGAACAAGATGGGAGAAGGGGCTGCACCACACTATCAATGTCCCAAATGCTACTGAATCATTTGCTTTTAAGTGGTATATTTCCTGTCATGTAGATTTCACCCAGGAAAAATAAATACACTCCACTTAACCAGTTCAAATGTTCCCAACTCAGCTCTGGTAGAATGAACCCGCCCTGGCCTTGCCACTGTTTCAGACCATGTAAGCAGAAGGGAGAGTTCCTGGGAGAAGTTCACCAGAGTTGAGGAATCATAATATCAGGGCATGCTTGGGGACCACTTCTCCTCAATCCTGGGAGGAACAGTAGGAAATGTCCTTCTGATGATGTGCACCTGTCAGAAGTACCCCTTGCTCAGGGAGAGGCTGCCCGCATGAAGGGGTCTGCAGGCAGGCAGTTCACATGCCCAACATGGGTCTATAATTTTAGGGGCTATGTATCTGTTAGACTGTTCCATGGCACTTACCACACAAAGGGCCTTCCACTGTCAGCAGGAGATGAGGAAAGGCAGAGGAAGGACCCTGGAAGCGTTGTCCTCTAAAGATGGTATTTGGATACCTGCCATCATGAGAACAGAGGATACCTGCTGTAGAGGGACCCATAAAAGAGGAGGCCTCTAGTGTCCCCTGAAGATACTCAAATCCTTCCTCTTCCTCTCCTCAAAGTCTCTAAGTATGGAAAAAGAAAGGAGTCAAAAGAGTAAGCAGAGTGTTGGGGAGGGGGGCTCCAGCCAATAGAGTGCTTGCCTGTGTTTGATTTTGCAGAACCCACACAAAAAAAGCTGGGTGTGGTGGTACAAATACTTGTAATCCCAGAGCTGGGGAAGCAGAAGCAGGTGGAGCCCTGGTCCTCACAGTTAGACAGTCTAGGCATATGACAAGCTCCAGCCCAAGTGAGAGGCCCTGTCTCAAAAGCACAAGGTGAGGCTGATGAGATGTTTAGTAGATGAAGGCCTTTGTAGACAAGCATGATGATATGAATTTGATCCCTGGATCTCACCAAGTGGAACCAGAGAACCAACTCCCTTGAGTCGTCATCTGACACCCACTTGTGGGCTGTGGCGCTCCCCCTTTCCTACACAATAGACAAATAAATGTAATTTAAGAAGAAAAAAAACAAGCTAGACAGCACCTGAGGAACAGCACGCGCACACACACGCACACACACACACACACACACACACACACACACACACGGACAAGGACAAGGACAAGGACACTGATAAGCGGCTACGAGAGTTCTACAGGGTTTTAGAATCTGAAAATAACCAGAAAGTGGTGTCATCACTAAAGACTTTGCTAAAGATTGTGAAGAGGAGATTTGATATCAGTCCTCAAAAGGATACAGGGGAAAGAGAATTGTTTCAGGCTTGTGTCTCATAGAGAAAACTGTTAAATACGATTGCTTAATGTCTCATCTACAAAGTGTGACTAGTCATGCCTTCCTGTTGAGTACTGGAGATGTTCAGTGCAGTAATACTTGAAAGTTTCTAACGCTTAGGCAGCACAGAAAGTGTAGACCAGAGGCTAGGGATGCGGCTCAGTTGGTAAAACACTTGCCTAAGATGCACAGTGTCCTGGGTTCAGTTCCCAGCACCACATAAACTAGGCATGGAGGTGCATGCTTTTAATTCCAACACAGCAGAAAGAATATTACCACATTAGCAAGAAGCCAAGGGTTAGCTTGTCTAATGTTCTAACCCACTAGCAGATAAGTCTCAGAAGGAAGCCAAGGGTTAGCTTGTCTAATGTTCTAACCCACTAGCAGATCAGTCTCAGAAAAATATGCACAGTGAGGTAGCATTCATGGAGTTAAAAACTCACTAAAGGGCTGGTGAGAAGGCTCAGTGGAAAGGGGCTTGCTGTCAAACCTGACAACCTGAGTTCCATATCTAGGACCTGTTAGGTTTCAAACGTGGGACAAGCTGAGGTACCTACTTAACACATCAAAGCCGACCTGGCCATCAGGTTCTCCCAGCGTCCCTCAGCCCTTACTTGTTACAGGGTCCTCCTGACTGGCATACTCTGCCCCCCACCCTAAACTTCTCCAGCCCAGGGGCTGAGTAGCCCTTCCCCTAGCTGTCATTCCCTATATAATCCAACCATTTTGGTTAACCCATTCTCTTCTGGGTCTCTAGCTGCTGTTCTTTCCTCCCCTCCCCGGTTCCCCTTTCTTCACATAATTCAGGGTCAGATTCACTCTGGACTCTCCAAGATGCGCCTGCCTCCAGCTTTGCGCTCCTTCATATCTACAATAAACCTTCTCCACCAAGCCTATGAGCAGTCATCCCCTTCCCTTTTTTATTTCTTCTTCTCATTCAGGACCCACATGGTGAGAAAACAGACTCCCATAAGTTGTCCTCTGACCTCTACACATGTGCTAGCATGTGCCCCCCCCCACATAATCCACACAAGTAATAAATGTAAAAAATGTAGTCATACAATAATATTACTATTTAGGTATGGCACATTAAGTAAAGCACAAGGACTTCCCTAAGATCATACAATAAATGTGAGGCAATGTTTTTCTTTAGTGGGGAGGGTTGGAGGAGAGAGACCCATATGACACTTCATTTCCCAGGCCAGTAGCTTCACTGTTTTAGACCCTGTTCATTTTTGTATGGTTTAAATACTAAGCAATATCAGAGAGTTCAAGAAGTCTGAGGCCAAATGTGGTAAGGAAACAAGGCCAGGAATGCAAAACAAGCAGAAGAGCAATGGCTGAATGATGGACAGTTTGGGTGCCATATTGGTGAACTTGGGCCTTGTGGGAACAGTAGCAACCATGACAGACCAGAAGCTTGGCTATAAATGGACAGGAAGGCATTACAAATGCACAAGTGACAATGAGGGTGGGTTTTGCAGCAGCAGGAGGGAGATACAGAAAAGGCACCATCAGGAGACACAGGGGCAAGTCCAGCCTGGAGGGCTGTCACTTGCAAAATGACATCCGATCCAGCCGGAGGTGGAACTGTCCTGGGTAAAAATGGAAGCAGCCAGCAATTGCTATTTATAAAAATAACTACAAAGGCTTGACAACCCAGAGAGAATGCTGAAAAAGTAAATTGAGGGCTGTTGGGGAAATGTTCACTGATTCTCATCTTCAAAGCATTTCTGAGACATGAGCTCATGACTCCTCCTTCCAGAGAAGTCCAGGGAGAAAGGACAGTGTGGGAAGGAGAGGCAGAACATAGGCGACCACCCCAGGGGAGCTCACCCCCACCAGAGATGGTGTTACTCTCAAACATCACTCCCAAATGTTCCCTTCTTCAAATGGCATCTTGTCCCTCACACCTGCCTGGTCAGGGGCTTGGGGACAATGGGTGGAGCAGCCACAGAGCAGCCAGAACCAGGGATTGTGCCAGGTCACCACTAACCCCAGGGCCTCAGATCCAGGTGACAAAGGCCAGGAAACCAAAGACTGCCTGGCTGCTGATCCAGGGTCACTCTGAAGAACGATCCAGACAGACCCCTGACTGAGGCAGAAGGGACTTGGCATGGTCAAAGATCCCTTGTGAGTGGGTTCTGTGGATACAAACTCAGGTCCTCATGCTTGTGGGGCAAGTGTGTCACTCACTCCTCAGACCTTAGTTTCTGATGCTCCTGCCTCCACCTCCCAAAGGACCATCAGTGTGTGCCATCATGCCTGGTCCATGCAGTGCTAGGGACAAAACTGAGGACTTTGTGTTTGCCAGGCACCAGGTCTGTTCCACATCTGGAGTTCTGAGGATTGAATTCAGAGCAAGTTAGGAGATGATGTAGCCACTGAGCTACACTCCCAGCCTATGGCTTCATCTTTTGTGTTAGGAAGTAGAGAAGGTTTGCCAGGTGGAGGGCTTGTCCTCAGACAAGGTGACAGAGAAAGAGGAAACATATGCCATCCCCCACCCCCAATGCAAAGCGCTAAGAACTGGCCTGGCTCCCAGTGCTGTGAATCCTGTATGACTAAAGTCTAAAGCCCAGAGTCAGTCTCTCCCAGAGGGAGAGCCAGATTGTGATAGTCTCATGTGGCAGCACACCACAACCAAATCGCACCTCACCCTGATGCCCTTGCTCCTGCTTCCACTCATTCCTCAAGTTTTAGTCTGCATTCTTCTCCTCTGGAAGCTTCCATGATGTCTCCAGAAGGAGAAAGCATCCAGCTCTTATATGTCCCCAGCAGCCCAACTTCATCAAGACCATCAATTGTGCTGAATTGGTTGTCTCCCAATGGAATCCCAGCCACTCAGGCAACACAGGCGCCAGCTCCCCATGTCTGCTTCTAGTTTGTGCTCTACACTGCTTGGCTCACCCTGGTCTCCTTGCAAGGCAATGTCTAATTGGCCTGTGTCTTAGGTGGACGTCCCAAGAAGTCGAGAGAAGGAGAAAGGGTTATGTCAGGGTTAGTAAGGCATGATTTGAATGTGAGATGTTGTCCATAGGGCTCCTGTTTTTGAACACACAGTCCCCAGCTGGGAAAGTCATGGAACCTTTCAAAGGAAAGCCTAGCTGGAGGAAATGGGTCACTGGGGGTGGGCCTTGAGGTGTGATAGACTGCTCTCACTTCCTATTCACTCTCTGCTTCCTGGCAGTGGATACAGTGTGACCAGCTAGCCTCCTGCTCCTGCTATTATGAAATCCCAGGAACATATCCTGTTGAACTGTAGACCAGGATTAAACGCTTCCTTCCTCACATTGCTGCTGTCAGATATTTTTGTCACATGGAGACCATTACATGCGGTCTAACTCCAAGAGAAGGATACACTCCAAATGCCCTCAGTGTGTAACAGAGAGGATCAGGTACAAGGGAGCCATCAGCAGACAAAAAGATCATGGAGCTCACATTCCTATGAGACATGGACCACATATACACAGATCAACGAGGTAATCCCAGTTGGGGATGTAGCTTTACCTAGGATATGTGAGACCCTGGGTTCAATCCCCAGCACTGACTGTGTGTGTATACACACACACACACACACACACACACACACACACACACACACACACAC
>CAJQZJ010032114.1:6866028-6894964 GCA_907164525.1 Lophiomys imhausi
ACACACACACACACACACACACACACACACACACACACACACACACAGACACACACACACACACACACACACACACACACAGGCAAATAACCCAATATTGGAGAAGAGTCTGTGCTGTCAGTAGTGAGGAGGCCCTGTGAATCTTGAAACTTGCTGGAGTTTCTAAGTTTCCATTACTTCCTGTACCTTGTATGTCATCTCATTTACAATTGTTTGGCCGGTTTTGGGACAGAGTCTCTCTACATATCCCTGTGTCTTAGGGTTTCTATTGCTGTGATGGAGCACCAAACAAAGCAAGTTGGAGAGGAAAGGATTTATTCGGCTTACATTTGCACATCACTGTTCATCACCGAAAGGAAGTCAGGACGGGAACTCAACCAGGGCAGGAGCTGATGCAGAGGCCATGGAGGGGTGCTACTTACTGGCTTACTGCTTTCTTATAGAACCCAGGACCACCAGCCCAGGGGTGGTACCACCCACAATGGGCTGGGCCCTCCCCCATCAATTACTAAGTAAGAAAATGCCTTACAGACAGTTTGGAGGCCTTTTCTCAGTTGAGGTTCCTTCCTTTCATATGACCCTAGCTTGTATCAAGTTGACATAAACTAGCCAGCACAGTGTGGCTGTCCCGGAACTCTCTATAGACCAGACTGAGCTGAACTCCAGAGATCCGCCTGCCTCTCCCCAGTGCTGGGATTAAAGGTATGTGCCACCATGCCTGGCTTCATTTACATCTTAAGTCTCCAGGAGGGGATATTTCAACCTGGCTTGAGTTAAGGAGTTAAGGCTCACCAGCAGCATCCGGTTAGCCAGGGTGGATAAGCCTTTCACAGGACACTGTACACTGACAGCTAAGTCTCCCTACAAAGCTGTTGACTAGTCAAATCCCACACCTGAGAGCCAGGCACATAGGCTTCTCTCCATGAACGCTGTACTTAGTCCCAAAGCACAGCTTTGACTTCATGGTCTCATATTTCCTCCAGCCTCTTGTGAAGGATAATTTCACTGTGTTCAACAGAAGGCGTATTTGTGTGTGTACATATGCTTGAGAGAAATTTACTGAAAAGATGTGGGTATGGGACCAGCTGGCAGCTCTTTCCATGCCAGGATCTTCTCTTGTAATGTTCGCCTCCCAGCCAGGGAGGAATGCACAGGGACTAACTGGCACTTAGCCTCTGAGCTCCTTCCCCAAAAGAAGGGAAGTCCTGACCTGTAGGAAAGGAATGCAAGGAAAATTTCACAGAGAAGTTCAAGGGCATTTGGTCGGGTCACAGCATGAATCCCGCATGAATGCACTGTAGAGAGAAATGCAACTAGATGTCATTTGAAGATTTGTTTAGTCTTTTGAAAGGCCCTTTCCTAGGGTTCATTGTTCCTAACCTGCTCAAAGAGGGCAGTTACTATTTGTCATAGGTAATTTGTTTTTGTTTTGAGACACGATCACATGTATCTCAGGATGGATTCCAGCATGCTTAACAGCTCACCAAAACTGCATTCCGGAGTCCTCCTGTGACAGCTCACCAAAACTGAATCCCAGAGTTCCTGCAGGACTTGCAAGCAGCCCCACCTCTTCTCCCTCAGGGACTGTTACTGCTTATGTGACTTGGGGAGGGTCCTTGTGACTCACAGCTTTCAGGAATTCCCTGAGGCTCTTTCCAGTAGGGAAGGTTTCACCCTGATGGAACTAACTACAGGAGCCACAGAGACAATGGCAGCAGGGACAGATACCTAATAGTTCACATCCAGCAAGGAAGGTAAAAACCTTCCCAAACGTGGAAGAGACATTCCTCCTTTGTTTTTGCTTTTGTGATACTAGGGATTGGACTTGGTGCCTCAGGTCCCTTAGGCAAATACTCTACAAATGAGCTCTATCAGTTCCCTAGCCTAGCTTTCATCCTATACCTGAGGAGAATGTCACATGCTCATTAGTTTCAATTCAGATTCTCCAGCCAGTCCCCTGGCAGACTGAGAGATTTCTGAGTTTAGCTTAGATCAGACTTCCCATTCTGCTCTCAAGAGCTGGAAATGGGTCACTGTCCCTTGACTCTGCTACTTTAAGAAACAGGAGCTAACTGAACAAGGCTGAGGGCTGGAGAGATGGCTCAGTTAAGAGCACTTGCTGCTCTTCCAGAGGACCCAAGTCTGGTTCCCAACATCCACATGAGGTACCATGCAACTGCCTGTTACTCCAGTTCCAGGGGCTCTGATGGCCTCCCAGAGTACCTGAACACAGAAGGCATACACATACACATAAATAAAAATAAACCTTAACAAAACCAAACCCAGCCAGGAGTGGTGGCACATGCCTTTAATACCAGCACTCGGAAGGCAGAGGTAGGTGGATCTCTGTGAGTTTGAAGTCAGCCTGGTCTACAAAGTGAGTCCAGGACAGCCAGGGCTGTTACACAGAGAAACCCTGTCTCGAAAAACCAAAAACCAAACAAACCCAAAAGTACCGAGGCTCTGTTAGCAAGGCAAACGGAAACCAGGAGAACTATCAATGGTATGGCAATACATAAAATCTGATGACTTTGACTTGGACCCCAACTTCAGCTGAAGCCTGCTTTTTTTTCTCTGGGAGATAATAATGTCCAGGTCCTCTTATTTTAAAAGGTAGTAATGAAAAGATTAAAATAAAATTAAAGATTAAAAATAAAAAAGTAGTTGGCACCTGAGGAGCATCAGCTGAGATTGTCCTCCAGTGTCACTGTGTGGGCCCACCTGCATATGTACAAACATGCATATGCATACACAAGCATAGTGTCTGAAGTAACAGATACTCAGCTAAGTGTATATAGTATGTGCATACAATAGGCACATATTTAAATGCATGGTGTTTGACACACAGTGGGTATGCAAGTACACTTCCTTCCCCTAGTCAGACTTCAGCAGGTTGTGTACAGCCCTCTATCTCTGACAGCCCTGGCATGTGGTGAGCATTTAATAGATACTTACTGAATACATGGCCAAATGTGTACCCTCTGAGTAATCAGACCCATTTCCACTCCCCACTACCAAGAAGCATTTGAAAAGCATTGCCCATTCTCGCTTTGACAGTAGGAATATTTTAGGTCCCTAAATTTGAATTTCAACTATTGCAACTGTTTGACCTTCATTGTTCACACAGCTGTGGTCCTCTTATCTCTGATCCTGATTTTCTGTTCCTGTTTTCTTGGACCTGGCTCTCTTTATCTCTCTTTGATTTTATTTTCTCAGTGTCCCGGGTATAAGTGTTCATAGTATAAGTTATGCTCATAGAGAAAGATGGAGGGAAACAAGACAGACAAGAAGACAAATCAGATGTAGCTTAACTAAAGACCCTGAGGACATATTGAAGCCTTTACCTCCATTAGCAAATGAGTTTCTTCCCTGCCAGTACAGTTAGTACCAGACTTTCCAGCAGGCCTTGTTCCAGGGGGCCACGAATGCCAACAGGGTACAGCGGCCTAAAAGACGTCCACAGAAAGGCCGCTTTTAGAAGGCAGCCCACATTGCACAGTTGGAAAATACTAAGCCCAATGCTCCCCCAGCTTCCAGAGGGAAGTAAAGACCCTCCCCATAGCTTCCCTTCCAAGCTCCTACAGCTGGAAGGGCAGGAGAGCCAAGTTCCGCCCTTTTCAATGCCAGCTGTCACTAGCATGCCAGGATTTTCTAATAGATTACCCAAACGCCCAAGACAAGAAAAAGGCCTATCATGCATCTTTCTGCTTATCCATCATTAAATGCTCCATTTCACCCAAAAGAACATGACTTTCCCATTTTGTCTTCTGCTGTAGCTCAAGAACCCTGATGAGAAAAGACTTCCTCTGAAAGCTTACAAAGGGAAGTGGAAGAAATAGTGGGGTTTCCAAGAGGACCTCTCATTTGAAATTCTACACCTGCGGGTCCCTCCTGTGGTTCCTAGAATCCAGAGCTGAAGGAGAATGTGAGGGTTTCCTAGGATCACCCCTATAATTTCCAGATTGAGAAGCTGGTACCCAGAGTATTAGTGACACATCCAAGATCATAAGCATGGCTTAGGGGAATGCTAAGGTTAGACCTGGCCTGTTTGTGTGTGTATTTGGTATGTGTGTGTGTCTGTGTGTGTGTGTGTGTGTGTGTGTGTGTGTGTGTGTGTGTAGTGTATATATGGTGTGAGGGGGAGGGAAGGAGGGAGGGAGAAAGAGCATACATGAGCATACAGAGCCAGAGGTCCACTTCTTGTTGTTGGGGTTCAGATCCCAGACAAGCAACTGAGGTGCCTAATCAACATACCAAAGTGGACTTGGCCTCCAGGTTCCTCCAGCACCCCTCAGTCCCTACCTGTAACAGGGCGTGGCTAGCACACCCCGCCCTGTCCTCTGCCCTGAACTCTCCAGCCCAGGGGCTGGGCTCCCCTTCCCCAGAAGCTCTTCCCTGTATAACTCAGACATTTGGTCTCCATCTCTCCTTTTCTCTCCACATCTCTCCCTGGCTGTGTATGCTCGTTCTCTCTTTGTCTTCCCCCCTTCCTTGGGTCCCCTTCCTATGGTGACTTCCCTGGCCTCATTCCTTGGGACTAGAGAATCCTCACAAGAGTGCATCCAATAAACCTTCTTTTATATGCTTTAATCTGGCTTGAAATGACTCATTCCGTGGGCCAAGCATGCACCAGGAACAGATCACCTGTATCTCTCTCAGTTGCTCTCCACTATTTCTGTGAGATTTATCTCTCAATTTCTGTGAGACAGGCTCTCTCACTAAATGTGGATAGAACTCACCACTTGATTATGTTCTGGGTTCTGCTTAGACCCAACATAACTCAACACCAGGTCAATGCCGATGACAAAAATGTATTATAATCAAGCTGCTACTGATCTATCAGGGCTACAGAAGAGACCCTGGAGCTGAATTGCGACCCTGAAGGGAAGTTGTACAGCATACTTAGAGGAACAAACCATAAATCGAGGGCTGTAGCATTGTCCAATCATATTTTGACATAAGGGGTTGAGCAAGGAAGTTCCCACAAATCAGGATAGGGGTTGGTTCCTGGGCCTGGGAACATGAACTTAGTTTGACTCTGCCAGCAAGTTGGAGAAGTTGTCCTTGAGATGGATGGACTCAGACAACTGTCTCCTTACAAGTTATCTCTGAGATGTCTTGACTCAGACAACTGTTTCATTAGAACAGAAGCCGTTCAGCTATTGGGAAGTCTCCATGCCCCCTAGGGCCTGGGATCTTGAACTTCATTTCCTCCATGATTAAATGGAGTCTGAAAACAACATGGCATTACTTAAAACAAGTTTCTTTTGCTTGTTCCCAACAATTAGGCTGGCTAACCAGTGAGATCCAGGAATCCACCTGTCTCTACCCCAGGGCTGGAGTGATTGATGTGTGCCATGTCCACTTTACATGGACGCTAGGGATCTGAACTCAGGTCCTCGTGCTTTTGTAGGTTCTATACCACCTGAACCATCTCCCCAGCCCCAAACCAAGCTTTTTTTTTTCAATCGTGTATATGTGCTGGCAACTTGACACAAGCTGGAGTTGTTTGGAAGAGGGAACCCCAACAGAAAACACACCCCCATCAGACTGGCCTATGAGCAAGTCTATGGTGCATTTTCTTGATTGGTGATTGATGTGGGAGGGTTGAGCTCACGGTAGGACGTGACTCCTCATGACCTCTATATCAGTTCCTTCCTTGAGTTCCTGCTCTAACTTCTTTGGATGATGGACTGCAATCTGTAAGATGAAGTAAACCCTTTTCCTCCCCAAGTTGCTTATGGTCATGGTGGTTTATGACAGTAGTAGGAAGCCTAACAAAGACAGCATACTTATTCACAGACTCTCCTGAGGTACTTCTTTTTTTTTTTGAGACAGGGAATCACTAGCCCAGAATGGCCTGATGCTCACTATGTAGATCAAGGATGAGGAGTGGGTCCTCCTGCCTTCACCTCCAGAACACTGGGATTACAGATGAGCACCACAAAACCCAGTTTATGCAGTGTCGGCACTCAAGCCCAGGGCCTCAGACATGAAAAGCGTGTGTTATACTGGCAGGCGCATCCCCAGGCCTCTGATGAGCATGATTCCAAAGGAATCATGATTTCAGTATCTTTTCAAACGGACAAAGGGCAGCTCAGCCTCACCTCTGCCTTATTTTAAACAGACACCCCAAATAGCATAACAAAAGAGCCCAGTTTGTTTTTTCTTGTCTCACAAAATAAAACAGTTTACAGCAGACATTCCCTATCACAAATAAGCTTGCATCCCAACAGTGTGTTTGGATTTTTGCTATTTAGAATCCAGGATGTGTTTTTCTTCCCAGGAAATCACATGATCAAGTGTGGGTAGAACCACAGGCAAGGTCATGAAGGTCAATTCAACTAAAAAGTAACCACATTGGACTCCAAGCAATTCTTTATCATATTATTTCTGTGAGGAGAATATACACTTGTCACACACACACACACACACACACACACACACACATACACACACACACCACATTGTAGTTATGGTCTGGGAAGAGTGGAAACAACTACATTACCAGGATCCCAGTGTGAAGATGCACCCTTACCAGGGTAGCTGGCAGCTGGCCACGTAAATTCAGGAAGCTGGGTGAGGGGCTCCTGAGTCTCCACCCCTCTCTGAGGAACTCAGGACAATTAAGGATGACTGGGGAAGGAGGAGCCATTTTCTTCTGTGGTGTAGCCACTGGTAAGTTGCCCATGCTACTGTAAAGCCCTCCCCCTTGCTGATTTGAGTAAACATAATTGAACTCAGTGGGTCACACACATACTCAAAAAGGACATGAAATTAGTAGGGGACTTGTGGGAAGAAGAGGGAGTGGGAGGGAGATAATAGAAATTAATATGGGAGAATGTGATGGAAATACATTAAGGACATGTATGAAATTGTCATGGATGGTGGGACTTGGGTATAGCTCAGTGAGAGGATGCATTTAATGTACACGAATCCCTGGGTGACAGGAACAGCTCAGATAAAGCTGGTCTCAAGTCATCTCTATTGATTAAAAGCTAGACAAAGTCTTTCTCCTCTCCGAACCTCTGAAAGTTGATGATGACTCCTTACAGGTGACTTATAAGGACAAATGAAGATAATGTGTACAAAGGGCCTATCACAGTGTGTTTCAGGGGCAAGCAAGCTGTAGGTCTATATGGCTGCTTCTTGAGGAAGAATGTGCCATGCCACTTAAGGGATATGGACTGTTGTTCCTTTAGAGGTGGAATCTGAGGCAGGAGCAGCAAGAGGATCTTGGGGTTCTGAACCCCTATCCTTTGGACTTAATCAACTAAGGTGGCTGGAGTTGTGGTCTTGCTTTGTCTAAGAGAAGGGAAGGAGGCCTGAGTGGAACGCACAGTGCTGTTCCATGCAGCTGTTATAGAGATGGCCATTCCAGCAGTGGACAGTCATCAGCAGCCCCAGTCTGCGTGCTGCCCTATGCCAGCATTCCTTCTTGTCCCCGAGGGACTCTCTGGCAGCAGCCACAGTGCTTCTGGGCCCTTTCAAGTCTCTGCAGTGACTTAAAATGTCCAAGCTGGTATACAAGCAAACTGTAAACATTAGAGCAAGCCAAGCTTCAGCCCCTGCCTCCCACAAGCTAAGCCTTCTTTGTACCTTGACACTCCTGGAAGGGGCTAGGTCTAACTGGCTAGCTTCCCTCTCCAAGCTCCACCCTAGCCTTCATACTCACTAGCTAGGATTTGGACCATCTGAGGTCAGGCTCAAAGGGAGAAAGCAATGGGGAAGGAGGGCACAGTAACATGGCTAGCATGGGGTCCCTGGGGGTATTGGGCCCCAGAATTTAATGTTTCCTGGGGCCTATGGCTTTAAAGTGGACTCTTAGACACAACACACACACACACACACACACACACACACACACACACACACACACGTCTTTGAGAGAGCAGAAAACAGAAGAAACTTCTCCCAGCATGGGCTGCTGGTCTTGAAGCTATAAGTCTCCAGAAACCAGGAGAGTTGACCTGACCCAAGGGGTAGAGAACATTTTCCTTTCTTTTGTGGTGTGACTGTTTGTGTACATATGTGGAAATCTGAAACCAACATCAGGTGTAGGTCCTCACTTTCCACCTCATTTGAGGCAGGGTCTTTTTGTCCTTTGGCTGCTGTGCAGCAGGCCATCCAGCTGGCCTACAAGCTTCCAGGGATCGTCATCCCCACCTACAGTTCTGCTGTAGGAGCCCTGAGATTAAGGCCACATGCTCCTGTGCCCAGCTTTTATGTGTGCGTTCTCAGGGTTTAATTCAGATCCTCAGGTTGGCGCAGCAAGGACTTTTACTCATTGAGTCATCTCCCCAGCCCCAGGGTGGTGCAGCCTGGAGCTAGAAGGCCAAACACCATGAGTAAAAACAATTTAGGGTTTATTTCAGCTTGTATCTCTCAGGTGCCACTTCATCACTGAGGAAAGGTAGGGCAGGCACTCAAGGCAGGGACCTGGATGTGGGAAGTAAAGCAGAGGCCGTGGAGAAACACTGCTTATAGAAGCGCCCTGCTCCCCGTGGCTTGCTCATTCAGCCTGCTTTCTTACATACATCAAGACCACCTACCCAGGCCTCGAACACTGTATGCTGAGCCCACAACATTAATCACTAATCAAGAAAGTGACCTACAGACTTACCTACAGGCAATCTGATGGAGACGCTTTCTCAATTGAGGTTGCTCTTCCCAGATTACTCTAGCTTGTGTTGACAATAAAAACAAACAAGTAAACAAACCATCAGAAAACATGGCTCTGAGGAGCAAACTCAGGTCCCAGTGCTCACAAGGCAAACATTTACCAAATAACCTATCATTTGGCTGGGTGGTGGGGGCATACGCTTTTAGTGCCAGCACTTGGGAGGCAGAGGTAGGAGGATCTCTCTGAGTTCAAGGCCAGCCTGGTCTACAGAGTGAGTTCCAGGACAGCCAGGGCTGTTACACAGAGAAACCCTGTCTCGAAAACAAACAAACAAACAAAAAACCAAAAACAAAGAAAACCAAGCCTATCATTCCCAGCCTAGAATATAGATGCTTGGCATTTTTTTTTTCAATGTTTATCTTGAGGATCTCCACTTAAACTGAGACTTGCTACCAAAAGGGAGTGTGTGGTGACTAGAGCTCACCAATTTGGGTAGAGTGGTTGGCCAGTGAGTTCCAAGTAGCCTCCTGTCTCCACTTTCCACATGCTAGGATTGCAAGAGCATACCACCATGCCTGGCTTTTCACCACAGGTTCTGGGTATTGAACTCAGGTCTGAATGCCTGTGAGATGAGCACTTTATCCACTAGGCTACCTCCTCAGAGAGAAATATCTAACACAGGGTACCATCATGAATCCTGATCTGAAAGGTCTTCCTGGTGCTTGACAACCTCAACAAAGACCCTGAAAATATCTTAGTTCACCCCTCATTACCTTGGACAATGTTACCTTGTTGGTTTAGTCATTTTGTTACTACAGTGAAATACCTAAGTCTGGATATTTTATAGAGATATGAGGTTTTCTTGTCTCATGGCTCTGCATATTCAAAGGCATCCTTCATTGGCTTGACCTTGGAGATGACCCCCTGGTGGATGTCATCACAGTGGTGGAAAGGCATATGCAAAGGAAAGGTCACATGGGTAGACAGGAAGCCAGATAGAAAATGGGTTTCTGGGAGAACTATATTACATTGCGGACGTTTTGGTCCCAAGGGCTCATTGCCGCCCTCTGGACTCTCATTTAGGAGCAGACTCCTGGTCCATGGCACTTTGGAAGACACACTCAAATCATAGCTTCTTTTAATATTTCTGTGTCTCACATTTTTTCAAATGTGATGAGTTAATAGTGATACCTACCTTATAGAATCAGCTGGAGGATGAAAAGAATCCTGTCACATATTACCTGGGACATGGTGACTCTACAGTAAATGTTACCTGCTCTCAACATTAAAGCAAGCTAGGATTGCATGATGAAACATTTTAAGGTTTAACACCTGCTGAAGGCATATGTTCATGACTTATTTTCTTAATTTGGATGCAAATGGATGAACTAACGCTGTCAAAACACCTGGAGAAACAGCATGCTCTCACATGCTGCTGGTGAGAGGGCGAATTGATAGTCTCCAGGGAAGATCATTTAGCAATAAATTTCAAAAGCTCTTTAAAAATGCTTTTGAGCAACCGCTTCACTTCTAGGAATTTATCGTGAAGAAATAAGTGAAGAACCAATTCAATATTAACAAGAAAAATCATTCTTTGAAGTATACTGGGAATGGAAACAGGCCAGAAGCCATTTGAGTATCTTATAATAGTTACATTTTGCTTCATGCAAACATTGAGATACTAATAATGATGCAATTAGGCCTGGAAATACAGCTCTGTGAGTAAAAGCTCTTGCTACACAAGTATGAGGTCCTGAGTTCAAATCCCCAGCATCCATGTAAATGGCTGAAAAGGGTATATCCGTGTTTATAAGCACAGTACTATCGGAGGCAGAGACAAGAGGATGGATGGGGCTCACTCATTGCCAGCCTAGCCCTAGATTTATCAAGAGGCTGTTAAAAATGAGTAAGGGAGAGAGTGATACAGCAGAGAACTGGAAGCCCTCCTCTCCTCATGTGCATGATGTGCATATACCAAACAACACAGAGAATCATATAGTATCTCTTTATCATTGCATGAAGGGTAGTCATGATATATAGTGTACATATGTGTTGAAAAGTTAATTTTTATTATATTTATCTATTTATGTGGGGGGTGGGAGGTGTGTCTGCCATGGCATGTGTGTAGGTAAGAGTCAGTTCTCTTTTTCCAGATGTGGATCCTGGGGGTCACTCTCAGGTTAACAGGTGTCAGACTTAGTGGCAAGTGCCTTTAGCCATGAAGTCATTTTGCTGGCCCATAGAGAAAAATTTGTATGTGTTGTCGTGCTAGGAAGTGACTCCAAGGCCTTGAGCACACTAGGCAAATACTGCTGCCCACATCTCTAGCCTTAGACTGTTTCTTTTAAAACATTCTATATTCTAAGACGTTCCAGGATGTAGAGATTTATTATAGTCTGAAATCAACGTGTTTAATTTTATCTCTTGCTTTTGTTTTACTTAACATTATGCAAAAAATGTTTTTATTTTTCATTTGTATGTGTTTGGGTATTTTTCCTGAGTATTTGGGTAGTTTACTGACTGTGTATCACACTCATGCAGTGCCTGCAGAGGCCAATGGAGGGCACCAGGTGCCCTGGAACTAGTTACAGTTGGTTATGAGCCACCATGTGAATGCTGTGAATCCAACCCTGATCCTCTAGAATAGCAGCCAGTGTTCTCGAGTGCTGAGCCCAGACCCCCATTTCCCAGCTGACTCTAGAGTCCGTCAAGTTGATAACACTGACCTTCACAATCAGTTATTGTTAGAGAAGCTCATTTTAAAAACTATACAGCTGAGCATGGTGGCACACGCCTTTAATCTCAGCACTTAGAAGGCAGAGGCAGGCGGATCTCTGAGTTCAAGGCCATCTAAGGGCAACATGGTGAGATCCTGTCTCAAAAAATATTAAATGTATTTCTTTTGTGGGGAGGCACATGCATATCACAGAACATGTGCGGAAATGTGAGGACAACTTTCTGGAGGTGGTTTTCTCCTTCCATCATGTGGGTCCTGGGCTCAATCTCAGATCATCAACCTTGGCAGTTAGCACCTTTACCTTCTGATGCATCTTTCAACCCTCCAAAAACGTTTTTAAACGAATACATCTTTACACACACTTTCTTGGGTTGTGGTGTGTATGGGGGGCAGGTTTATTGCTACTGTCTTCGTCTATCTTGCTGGGATTACAGCACGGACTTCTTATGAATGCGATGGGCGACCCGACTCAGGTCCTCACGTACGCGTTGCAAACATGTTGCCTACCAAGCCTTCTCCCTAGCTCCGAGACAACTCTCAAGCAGTGACTTAGGAAAGGATGGCATGGGGGTGATGAGACGCCACCAGCAGCTGCAAGCAATATTGCTGATCAAAGGTGTGGAGGTCTGCTTGTGGCTCTGTGCCAGCAGGTGGGAGGCCTAAGAGAGCCACAGCTCTAAGGGCTCCTCTTCATGTGTCTCTCTGGCTCTTTGGCTGGTTCTCATTACCCCCTTTTAAAGTCTGCAAGAGTCAGTGACGGCTGGCATTTTATTTTCCCCAGAGGAAGAACCTGGGGCCAAAGGACTAAAAGCAACTTACGGAAGTTTCTTCAGCTCAGCTGTGGGGCTTATGCTGACCCTGAAGCCCAGCGCCCTTCCCATAGCTCGGTCCTTTTTCCTTTCTTGGTACCTCCATTATTAGACCACCTGGATATTCTTAGCAAACAATGGACGACATAAATAAACGCACGGTCATTTCCCCACATTTCCGCACAGGTCCCCTACAGATGGCCAGGCCCTTTCTCTGAACACAGCTTGAAAAGGCACATTGCAGGATGGAATGGCAGGATCAGTACTAGTCATCCCAGAATGGCTCAAACCAGCTTTGCAGGGGAGAAATGGGCGGTAGGGAAGATTGGCAGCTGGGGGCCTGCTGTCAGGAGACTTCTGGGTGGAGGCTTCTGCTGGGTCAAGGAGCTGGTGTTTGGACTCAGTTCCCAAGGGTGAATGAACACTGTCTGCTATTCTCCCTTGCAGAGATGAGACTGAAGTTTTCTGAGCATATCATTCTCTAGGCCAAGGTCAGGAAGGTGGCAGGGGAGGGGTAGCCTATAAGGCTGCTCAAGATTGTCCAAGTATTTACCGAGAAAAGAAAGGACCTAAATAAATGCTGTACTATAGTTTGAGCCTTGAATGTTCCCTAAAGCCCATATGTTTGGTCTTCAGTGCATGGCACTATTGGGAGAGTGAGCCTAGAGGGAGAAAGTAAGGTTATTGGAGGCATGCCCCTGTTGATGGTCACATCGGAACCCTAATGACTCATTCTCTCTCACCTCCTTCCTGGCCACCATGAGGTAAACAGTCCCCCTCTACCACACCATCCTACCATGATGTAATGTGTTGCCGCAGGCCCAAAGAAGCAGGGCCAAGCAACCATGCACCAATCTTCAGAAACTGCAGACAAAACTTTTCTTTCTTATTAGCTATTATCTTTCATGCCTAGTTTCCAATTCAGGATGGTTGCAGTAGAAGTTCCCCTTAGATTTTCTCCCACAAGATCTGAGGGCTGACATGGCTCAATCAGTAAAGTACCTGCTACACAAGCATGAGGACCTGAGTTCAAGTCCCATGACCCAAGTAAAAGGCCAGGTGCGATGGTGCACACCTGTCATCCCTGTGATGGACAGACTGGAGGGAGAGACAGGTGGGTCCCTGGAGGCTTAGTAGCCTGCTAGCCCAGCCTATTTAGTGAAGCTTCAGGTCAATGAGAGGCCTTGTCTCAGACACAAAGCAGAAGGCTATCGAGAACAACACCTGAGACTGCCCTTATATGTAGCTGCAGCCAAACCCCCCACCACTGCCTTGACACTTACACATAAGCACATACATATACAACTAAGAAAAAAAAAAAAAAAAAGAACAAAGGGGCTGGAGAGAAGACCAGAATCCTGTTCCTACCAGCTACTAACACTCTGCAATTTCAGCTCCAGGAGGATGTGATACCTCTGGCTTCTGCAGGCTCCTGGGTTCACCTGTGTCTCTGTCTTTCTCTCAAACACAGACCCCCAATTTAAAAATAAAGTAAGTAGGAAAAAAGATTTGGAGCTGGGCAGTGGTGGCACACGTCCTTTATCCTAGAACTTGGGAAGCAGAGGTGGATCTCTGTGAGCTCAAGGCCAGCCTGGCCTACAGAGCTATTTAGAAGACAGTCAGAGCTTCACAAAGAAACCCTGCCTCAAAAAACAAAATGAAACAAAAAACAACAACAAAAAGATTTGGAATGTTTTTTTAGACAAAACTGAACAGTCACAGGAGCCACTGCAGGAGCCTGGGGAGAAAAGGGCAGGACAAAGTACAGAGGGATCACTCTAAATCCAACCTGCCACCTGTAAGTCAGACTCAGGGAGTGTTTCAAAGTGTATTTCTTTCCCATTTGGTTCTCAGGCATACAAGCAAACCATTGTTCTCAGAAAACAGCAACTGCTTCTGAGGAGTATTAGGCATCTGGGTGTGACAACTTTGGGAAGCTGGTTTTCCATGGAGGACATGAGGCCATTCTCTGAAGAGGACAGGGGAAGTTGCTCTGGACAGGGTATTTGCTTTCTAATGCTCCCCACAATTAAACGCTACAGATTCAGTGACTTACCCCAACACAGTCTATTATTATACAGTTTTGTAGGCCAGTGGCCTCCTGAGCCACAAAGATGCAGGGACAGATCTATTTCCTTGTCAGTGAGCAGAATTCAGTTCCATGAGGCCCCGGGCACCCTTTTCCTGCAGGCTGTCAGCCGCTGGGGAGGCTTCTTAGCCAAGTCCTAGAGACACCCCTCTTGTCCTTGAACATCCCAAGAATGGCAGCAGGCCCTATCTCATGATGCCAAGTCTGTTTCTCTTCTTCTGCCACATCTCTGCTCATGACCACAGCCAGCCACGGCCCTCTATCTCTCATTTAACTTGTTTTATTTGTGTGTGTGTGTGTGCACATGTATGCACATGGGTGTGGCCAGAGCTGATGTCAGATGTCTTCCGCAGTTGTCCTCCACTTTCTTCTTCTTCTTGTTTGCTGCTAAACTTGTTTTGCATTGCTTTGGAGTAGCTGTGAGAGTTCGTTATTAAATCAGAATGCATGAACTCTAATGTCAGAGAAATGTATCCAAATAAAGTTGACATCTTGCATAGGTGAGTTGTAAGTCATCCTTGCTGTCTGGTGAAACTGGCTACTAGCCTGTTACCACAGGAAAAGGATTTGTGCTTCATTCTACCTTATTTCTTTACACACACACACACACACACACACACTCTACACGTGTGTATGTCTGCACACTCAAGTTCATGCACATGGAGGTCAGAAGTCCACTCACAGGCATTAGTACCTGCCTTCTCTGCCATGTGGATTCTGGGGGTCAAACTCAGGTGGGTGATACTTCATGCTGGCTTTGTGTTTTTGAGGCAGGGTCTCTTGTTGATCCTGGAGCTCGCCATTCAGCTGGTTGGCCACCGGTCCCAGGAATCCTCCTGTCACTGCTTCCTAGCCGTAGGATGGCAGGCACATGTCATCATACCCAGCTTTTAAGGGAGATAATGTGTGGGGTTGTGTGTGTGTGTTCACCTGCAGCAGTGTGGGTCCATGTGTGTGGACACCTATGTCAGGAACCCTCCTTCCTCATTCTCCATCTCAGCGTCTCACCAGTTCATCGAGACGAGCTGGCCAGGAAACCTCAGGGATCCTCCTGTCTGTCCACACTGGAGTTACAGACACACACCACTGTGCCATACATTTTATATGTGTGTCAGGGATCTGAACTCAGGTCCTCACGTTTGCACAGAAAGCATTTTACCTACAGAGCCACCTCCCCAGCGCCTTTCAGGACCTGTGTGACCAATTCAGTGACGCCCACCCAGATAACACAGATCATCTCCTTGTGTGAAAATCCTTAACTTGATTGTGTCCACAAACTCCCTGTTACAGATTACAAACTCCTATCAGGTAACAAATTCTTAGGTTCTGGGGATGAGAAAGTGGACATCCTTAGGACATTCTTTAGTCAGAGCAGGCTGTGAGGTTTGCTCACCCTCCAGTAGACATTACACTAAGATAGTGAACTTTGACCAGACAAATCATGTGACCTGCAGAGGGGCAGGGCACAGGGTGCAGTGAGCTAAAGCCAGTGCCAGCTGGTCATTGTATGAGCGAGACAAAGTGCTGTCCCCAGCACTTTGTGTCAAGCCATCCATCAAGTGTGCAGAGTAATTCACTTCACACGGCTTTGTGAATGGAGCTGTTCAGGCCAGCTTGTAAAGCATCTTTTTTACAAGACTGACACAAACGGAACCCACTTGGCTTGCCTTTCCTGCTACAGCTTTTCCAGGCACCATTAGGAACCTTCTGGAACTTTGTGAGCGTCACCAGTGTGGATTAGCTCCTCTAGAGCAGTGGTTCTCAACCTTCCTAATGCTGAGACCCTTCAATACACTTTCTCATGTTGGGGTGACTTCCTGCCATCAAATTATACTCGTTTCTTCATAACTGAAATTTGCTCCTGTTATGAAGTGTAATGTAAATATCTGATATGCAGGATATCTGATACTCGACCCCTGGAAAGGGTCGTTCAACTCACAGGTTGAGAGCTGCTGCTCTAGACCCAGGACCTTGGCTAACTCCACTCACACCTGCTGGCCAGCCCCTTCCACCTCCCTGGAGCCCTGGTGCACCAGAGAAAAACACCTCAGAGCATGGGGAATCCAGAAACTCGGTCCCCACCCAGACCAGCTGAAACCAAGTCAGCATTATAATACAGTCCCACGGAGGGCCGGGGAATAGCTCAGTCAGTGAAGCTCACCCTGCAAGCATGAAGACCTGAATTCAGATCCCCCGAACACATGGAGAAACACCACACAGGGTGTGATGGTGTGGGCCAGTAATCCAGCATAGCAAGATGAGAGGTGGACACAGGAGGATCCCTGGAAGCTTACAGGCTGACTACTTGGGCCATGTGGCAGACTTTCAGGCAATGAGAAAGAAACCCTGTATCAAACAAAAGGTGGAGTGCACCTGAGGTGGAGAACACTTGAGCTTGTTCTCTGACTACCATACATGAGCTTGATTGCACACACACACACACACACACACACAAACACACACACACACACACACTGGAACTTGGTAGTATCACAGGGGATCCTAAGTTCTTGAAGGTACACACACTGGAACTTGGGAATGTCACAGGGGATCCTAAGTACTTGAGGGTTCCAGTAGCCTTTGGCAGGGGCCTCCTGGATGGCTCCTTTTTGTGAAACCCATCCTTACTGCCCTCCATCCTAGCTTCATAGAGCTTCCTCCTGCTCTCTTTCGCTCCATGCGAGGACTTCCCTTGCATAACATGGACTTACAAATGAGGGAAAACACATGACATTTTCTTTTCTGAGACCGGCTTCATTCACCTAGTATGATTACTTCCAGCTGCATCCATTTTCTTGTAAATGATGTAACTTTATCCTTCATGGTTGAAAGAAATTCCACTGTGTGTGTACACTACATTTCTTTACCCATTCTTAACATGCATGTACATAAGGAATGGGGCAGAGTTAAGGGGGACAATACACTTGGTATACAAAATAATTTGCATGACAACCTATTTTCCTTCCTTGCTTCCTTCCTAAAAGCATTGATTCAGTTTGTAGCACCCATGTAAAAGAGCTGGGCATGGCAGCACACATCTGTAACCTCAGTGCTGAGCAAGCAAGCATTGCAGGATTCCTGGAGCTTGCTGGGCAACCAGTCTAGCCAATTGGTGAGAAGAGAAGGCAGAAGAGGAGGAGGAGAAGGAGGGAGGAAGAAGAGAAGAAAAGAAAGAAAGGAGAAGAGGAAGAGGGAAGAAGGCAAAAAGGAGAAAGAAGAGGAGACTGTGAGAAGTCAAGCCAGGCTCACACAGCCAGCCTTGGAGGCCCTACAGGTCCTAGCGTCTGCTTGTTGGCTCCATGTCCTTGTTCTCCCCACCACCAACCTAGGACTTGTAACCCACAGGCAATTAAGATATTTCTTTTATTTAGAACTCTCCAAATTATGTTTAAAAATAATCCCAAGTTTCCTTCAGAAGGCAGGTTGGGGAAGAGCATCTGGAATGAAGGAAACCACAGGGCCCTTACACAGAGCAGAAGGAGAGACTCAGCCCTCCTGAGACACTGTTCTCAATAGTGCCAGGAGAGACATGGATGGGGAAGGGGTGGGCAAAACAAACCATTCTAAGCTATTCTAAGAGAGGGAGAGAAAAACAGAGCATGGGTGGGCCTCGGAGCCCTTTGCTCCCACGTTTTGGGAAGAAAAGTTTCATGTCAGTAATTTTGGGTCTTTCTTAAAACAGTAATTCTTATGTGTGCTTCTAAATTATACACTAGAGTTGAGTGTGAGGAACATTGCCTAAGATTGGTACCTTACTTTCCCCTTTTCCAACCTGCTGCAGTGAGGTCGTGGAACCCAGAAGCTCAAGAGTAATCTGAGCAGCTCAAGATCCTCTCAAAAATGCGTACTGAAGCCAGATGTGGTGACGTTCCTGGGACCCCAGGACTCAAGAGGAGGCAGGGGGAACAGAAGTTCAAGGTCATCTGCAGCCACATAGCAAGTTCAAGGCCACTTTGTGCTACATGGGACCCTGTCTCAAAAGAAAAGAAATATCAATACATTCCTCTAAGTAAGCACTAAGTCCCACCCCTAACCCAGAAGCCATTCGCACTTGATACCTGCTGGGAAAGGGAACATCAGTTCCTCCAATGGAGTGTATTTGAGTATATCAACCACACCCCAGGGCAGGCCCCCTGGCCCGGAGTAGCTGACCAACACAAAAATATTGGTTTTTGATTTGTTTTGTTTTAATTTTGTTTTTTGTTTTATTTTGATATGTTTTTGTCTTATTGAGTGTGTGTATGTTTAATTAGTTTTGTTTTGTTATGTGTTGAGAGAGGGAGAAAACTTGAAGTCACATGGCTAGGGAGAATCTGGAGGATCTGGGTGAGAGGAAAGGACATGCTCAAAATCTATTATATAAAAGTTGTTTAAAGAAATACATAAACAGACCTGGAGAGACGGCTCAGTCATTAAAGGCTAGACTCACAACAACAAAAATACAAGAAATATATACATAAATTAGCCAATGCTTTTAACACTCTTGTTATAATCAACATGGATTCAAATAAAAATGTTTGGCCATTTAAAAAATGCATTCCTCCTGGGATGCATGATGTGAAATGCACTTGTTCCACACCAACATATACCCCATGGATGAACTGCTGGAGTGCATGAAGAGGCCAGTTCCACAGACCCAAATCTACAGGAGCTCCATGACACAGGGCAACAACAGGATATCTGAGAGGAGTCCCAGTGAGGTTCCAGTATTGACAAAGTAGCACAAGCCAGAGGCCTTGTAGCAGACCAAGGAGTCATCATAATGAACATTTGGAGGCAAAAATATGTGGACAAAAGGGAATATTGTGGGACACACTGAGACACACTACAGCTTCCACAATGAGATTTTTTTTTTTAATGTTGGGAGAGGTTTCAAGGGTGGAGGGTGGGTCTGAGGGGAGGTGGGAGATGAAAGGGAACCAGGTGCATGATGTGAAATTCACAAAATAAAAAACAATAAAAAGAAAAAAATGTTTAAAAAATGATTCCTTTTTCCACATGAACTAGCTAGACACTGTAGTCCTGCCATGAGTTCACTATGTAGACAAGTATGACCTTGGGTTCTGATTCTTCTGTTTCCACTTCCTGGGTTCTGGGATTACAGGCAAATGACAGCACGCCCAGTTCATGTCAGTTTACATGGTGCTGGGGCTTGAACCAGGGCTTCTGCTCACGAGACAAGCATTTTATCAGCTAAGCTACATCCCCTGCCCCCACAACATATTTCTGACGGATGGATTTCTCAACAGTAGCTCTGAGGGCTGCTTGCTCATAGTCTTGAGTTTAAGAGTCACTAACATCTGGAAGAACTCTTTCCAAAGGCCTGGGGAAGGCTCCCAACGTGTCCACACAACTTTCAGTGCAAGTCCACTTATCTCAGGAAATCTCTCCTGTGCCCAGTAGTTATGATGTCAGGCATTTCCGAACCCCCAGATCCTGGGCTCTTTGTCCTTAAAGAGAAAAAACAATGGAGTCTCTCTCACAGAGCAAGGGAAACATCATAAAGTACTTAAAGAAATAGAAATCAGTAGACACCAGGGGCCGTACTGTTAAATTTTAAACTGTTAAATAGCTTCTCTAGTATATGAATAGAATTCAGTGCTAAAGTGAAGTGAAAATTCTGGGCTGGGGAGATTTGGTAAACCTAGCACAAGGGCCTGGGTTTAATCCCTAGAACCAAGGCAAAAAGCCCACCATGGTGGTCCCTGCTTATAATCCTGTCCCTGGTGAGGTGGGAGGTGGAGATGGGCCAGCTAGCCTGGCCTATGTGGCCAAGCTCAAACAAAAGGTGCAAGGCACCTGAGTTCTGACACCATGAGGTTGCTACCTTACCTCCATAGGCACACACTCTTACACACACACACACACACACACACACACACACACACACACACACGCACGCACGCACGCACGCACGCACACACGCACGCGCGCGCGCACACACGCACACATTCCTACCTAATGCTCACTCCAAATGACAGTCAACATTGATTGTTATTTTGACAGGATCTAGAATCATGTGGAGATAAGCCTTTCAGCTCATTTGGGAGGGATTCTCTGCATTAGGTTAGACTGGGGCATGTTCATTCGGGAGTTTTCTAGATTGGGTTGAGGAGGAAAGGACTCATTGTAAATGTGGTGGCACCATCCTCTGGGCCAGTGTCTTGGACTGCATAAAAAGGAGAAAGTCTGGATGGAGCCACAGGAGTCCTCTCTCTATTTCCTGATTATGGATACAATATGACCGGTGGCTTCAAGATCCTGTTGCCTGCTGTTCCCCACCATAATGGAGCATGCCTTAAACTGTGAGCTAAAACAAACCCTCCCTTCCTTCAGTTTCTTTTGTCAGGATGAATTGTAACACAGCAGGAAAATAACTAAAGACATGGTGCAGCATGATCTACCCTTCCCAGAGTCTCTGAGGCTCCCTTTCCTTGGGCCCAGCACCTCACCTCCCTCAGCTTTCTTCTGAGCTCCCTGTGTGTTTCTAGTTGGTCCTCTCACAGCCTAGTCTTCTGCATCAGGAGTCATGCCACAGGGCTCCTTCCTTGCCTGAATCCCCTTCTCTATGGAAGATGAGTTCCAAAATCTTCAGTGGATGTTGGAAACCACAGAGATAAAGCTCAACCTGGACATACTGGCTTTTTCTGATGCATGCCTATCTATGATAAAGTCAAATTTATACATTAGGGGTAGGGGAGATAGCTCAGTTGTCAAAGTGTTTGCTACTCAAACATGAGGATCAGAGTTCTATCCCCAGAATACACATAAAAGAGACCAGGTATGGCGGCATGTGATTTTAATACCAGCACTGGGGAGGCAGAGAGGCATATCCCTGGGACACAATGACCGGCCATGTGCTGTGAAACTGCTCATACAGAGAGGCACACACAGACACATGCATACACACGCACAAATACATGCACACAAACAACTAAGTGTAATAGTAAGCATTTTAAAAATATGAGTTAGGGCTGGGATATGGCTCAGTTAGTAGAGTGTGTGCTCAGCACGCATGCGTTCCACCCCCAGCAATGCATAAACCTTGTGTGGTGTTCTTGCAATCTCAGCACTTAGGAAGTAGAAGTAAGAGTAGCAGAATTCAAGGCCACCTTTGGCTACATAGTGAGTTTAAGGCCAACTCAAGATAAATGAGGCCCTGTCTCAAAAACAAACTCCCAAACATATCTTCAGACCATGATAGGTAACTGAAATCACAGAAAGTGAAGTCGAGAAAACAGAGTGAAGGCCACAGGAAGAACACTATCATTTTTCTCCACACAGTGTTCTTATGCCAAGTGCTACCATTTATCTTGGTTCTCCTATATGCCATCGTCCCCACACAGACCCAAACACACAACTCTCTGGCCTATTATCAGGGTTTGAAACTGGCCAGTCTAAGTGGTTTTTCCTACCCACACCTCACACCTGTAGTCCACCACAATCACAGTGGCTTTTGTAAATTAAGCAGATAATTGCCCAGGCTCCCCACCCCCACCTTTCTGAAAAACTTCCCCTGGCTCTTTGCCTCCAGCTTCATCCTGCGCTTTCCCTTCCTGGCTTATGCTTTCTTCATGGTGACTGAAAAGAGCCTGACAGGGCCTCATGTTTTTTTTTTTTTAACCTCTGATAACTTTGTTCTGCCAGGTTCTCAAGACCCCAAAGACCACCCAGGAGCCAACTCCAATGTAAATACATGAGGGTTGTTTATTCAAGCTCAGAGCTTGGACTCTCCACACTAACTGACACAGCAGTTCGAGCTGAGAGCCCCCAGACCCAACAGTACAGAGTTTATATAGAGACTCAAAGAAGCATATGATTGGATGACATTTGGGTAGCTAGTCATGTCCATTTCTGATTGGCTCGTTGTTACTGACTAACCAGCTGAGGTCAGCTTGACCATCAGAAAGTTTGTTTAGACTTTTTGGGTGCTTTCTCAGAGTGAGCTGTCTGGTGATGATGAGGGAACACCCCTGGAATACAAGGTTGGGTACATTTTGTTGTTCTTCTGGAACTGGGGGTCAGCTCTGAGTCAAACGTAATACAAAATGGAATCTTTTTTTTGAAGATGGATTCAGTCAGGCTCCACAACTTGAGCTGTTTACATTCACACACCATTCTTTGATATGTTTATTTATTGTTGTGGTTAGAATGTGAAATGTCCCCCACAAGCTCTTGAGCTTGATGTCCAGTTAGAGGCACTACTACAGAAGAGTATGGAATCTTTAAGAGGTGGAGCCTCCCTGGGAGGAAGTCACTCACGGGGTGGGCCTTGAGAATTGATAGTCCAGACCAACTTCCTGTCTATTTTCCATTTCCTATCTGTGAACATAAAGATCAACTGTCCCAGGCATCTTCTACTAGGCTGTCTCTGGTACAATGAACTGTATGTATTCATTTTTAAACCATGAGCCCTTGCTGGGGGTGGTGGCACAGACCTTTAATCCCAGCACTCCAGAGGCAGAGGCAGGCGAATCTCCATGAGTTCGAGGCAAATCTAGTCTACAGAGCAAGTCCAGGAAAGCCAGAGCTCTGTTACACAGAGAAACCCTGTCTCACAAAAACAAAAACCAAACAAAGCATGAGCCCAAACAATCTTTTCCTTTGTTACTTCTTGCGGGTATTGAGAAAAATACATTTTTGTTTGTTTGTTTGCAGAGCTAGAGTAGAGGACCCCATGCATGTTAGGTGCTCCACCACTGAACTCTGACTCATTGGTTCTTTTTTTAAAAAGCTTTTTTCACTTTGTTTTCATGATTAATTTCTCTGTAACATGTGTTTTGTTCCACATACATTTCTTATGACTGAGGAGAAGCAACAGGAGGAAGCCAAAGCAGAATCTTGTATGTTCAGTTTCCCTTCTACTTTCATGTTGTCGGCACATATATGATAGATAGATAGATAGAAAGATAGATAGATAGATGATAGATAGACAGACAGATAAGACAGACAGACAGATAGACGATAGATAGACAGATAGATAGATGGATGGATAAAATTGTTTTTATCCATAAAGAATGAAGTTATGTCATTTGCAGAAATATGGGCACAACTGGAGAAAATCATATTATGTTAATTAAGTTACTCCCAGAAAGACAAATATGTTTTCTCTCATTTGTGGGTCCTAGATTTTTGATATACATAAATTCATATATGTACCGATGACATGAAAGTAGACGTGGAACTGAACATCAGAGAGGGCTGATAGGAGGAGAAGGGGACAGGTCAGGTAGTGGAGTCTGGGAGAATATGTTTAAAATACATATTTGCATGAAAATGACCTTATGTAACCCTGTATAATAGTAATTTAAAAAATGTTTTTATTACATTTATTTGTTGAGAGGGGTACATGTGTGCCATGGTGCATGTGTGGAGATCAGAAGACAAGCTTCTGGGACTGATTCTCCCCTTTCACCATTTTGTCCCTGGGAACAGAACTCAGATCCTCAGGCTTAATGGCAAATTGCCATTCTGCAAGTCCAATAGCATGCATATGTATGTGTGCGTAGTCAAAACACTCATACACATAAAATAAAAATAAATAGATCTTTTCATAACAATTTCATAGTGTGAACAAGGCTCTCAAGTGAAAACTGCAAATTAATTATTTAATATAGTTAATTGTAAGTATAAAATGTAATATTAGGCCGGCGGAGTAGCCGGCAGCTTGGCAGAGGAGCAGGCGGCCTGGCCCGAGTGCCTTAACCGGCTGCCTAACTTATCCTGGAGAAAGAGCCCCGGGACCAAAGGTGGCCTACACCACATATAACCTAAACTCTGTTAATTAATATAAGTTGTTATATTAGGCCGGTAGAATTACTGGTGGCTTGGCGGGAGATTCGCCTGGGCTCAAGGGGAGTCTGGGAATCCAACAGCCCGGGACTGCTTGGACTGAGGGCCTATAAGCCACCACAGTCTTTCCCCAATAATTAAACACACCAAGACCTTTTAATATTTTAATGCTTAGCCCTTAGCTGGGCAGACTCTCAATTAGCTACTGTAAGTTAACCCCAAACCACCATGTGCCTGAGAGTACCTTCCAGACTTCTCCAGACGTCTGTCTCCTTCTGTGTCTCCCGGCAGAAAAGAGAGAGAGTCTCTGTGTGTGCAGAATTCCTGCTGATCTGAGGAAGTCCCGCCTTCCTATACTCTTTCTGCCCAGCTAATTGGCATAAGTGACTTTTATTAACCAATCAAGAGAATGCCTCAGAAGGGGCGGTAACCAGATCTCAGCATTGAATTCAATGTATCAGAAACAATATTAGACCTTCTCTCAACACTCAAGTTTCTCACATCTAAGACATAGCACAACTCAAGCAGCTAAGCTTAATTTTCAAACCCTCTACACCAAATATATATACATATATATGTATATGTATACATATATATAAGCATATGTACATGCTGGGTTGGCAGGATGGCTCAGCAGGTAAAGGCATTTGCCACTAAGCCTGAGGATCTGAGATATATATTATTATATATTAATATAATATATATTATATTAATATTATACATAATAGTATGTATATGTGATATATATATATATATATATATATGAGAGAGAGAGAGAGAAAGGTGTCTAATTATGTAGCTTGCCTGAAACTATAATTTGCTTGTAGATCAGACCAGAGTGTGAGTTCTAGCTTCTGAGTGCTAGAATTAAAAAAAAAGACAAGGTCTCTCACTGAGCCAGAAGCTCACTGTTTTGGCTAGACTGGAAAGCCAGCAAGCGCTTCAGATCCTCTCGTTTCCTCCCAATGCTGGGCTTATAGGCATGCAGAGCCAGGCCTGGTTTTTTACTGGTGAGCTTCGGTATCCAAATCAGGTCCTTATGCTTGTGTGGTAAGCATTTACCAACAGAACCGCCTTTTCAGCCGCTTTGAGACTGCATTCTTTTTGTTTGCTTGGTTTTCGAGACAGGGTTTCTCTGTGTAGCCCTGGATGTCCTGGAACTCACTGTGTAGACCAGGCTGGCCTTGAACTCACAGAGATCTGCCTGCCTCTGTCTCCCTAGTGCGTTGATTAAAGGCGAGCGACCCCACGCCCAGCGCTGAAACTACATTCTTCCTAACCACTATGGGGTCATACTTCATGACTGGTGATCATTCCAGTTAATGAATGTGTTTAAATATGTGCGCCAGAAAATACACATGTAATCTCTAAAATTTTGTTATGGATTACTTTCTGGCAAGACATGCAATCTAAGGACTAGCTATAGAATTGCCATTGTATGTGTAAGTCATTTCTAGTCAGTACAAAGCCAATATGGTGTACTCCACCACAGAAACCGAACTTCTCTTTCTGTGAAGGTGCCTTTCTTCCACTGCGTTGATTAATGACTCCAATAAAAAACAAGCAAACAAGCAAACCCCACCAAAGTTAAACCCATCCTTTTGTAAGTAGGGATTTTGGACAACTTTGACTAGTCTGCCATTTTTGCTCTTACTCAGAATGCCTTGTCATGCTGCCTTCATTAGCCACACTCACAGTGTCACTGGGATGAGTTTCTCCTGTATATGTGCAAGTTTTATGTTTTCTGGGCAGTGCAAAGAGGATCATCTCATGTTCCTGAACTCCCCTACCCCAGCCTAGAGGATCCAACTCAGGGCCCCATGTGCACTACATAAGAGCTATACTGCTGAGCCTCTCCCCCAGCCCTTCTCAAAATCCTCTCCAGTTTTGCTTCTCTCCCTATGCATTACGTCTCCTAAGACTCTGAAAACTCCTGGTCTGAGAAGAGTACAGAAGCTGATCACCAAAGCTCAACCATTGCCCTTTGTGAGCCTCTAAGGCCTTCACTGGTCTTGTATGTGTTAGTGGCCTCCTGTTAATATTGGGTAAGTTTCCCAAGTTCTATTTTCATTGAACTGTAGAGGTTTATAGACATAAGAAAACAAGAACCATGGAAGAAAATATTAGTTTCTTTGGACCACATTCGGTTTTCAGAAAATCAAATGGTTTCTCATGAGTGGTTCTAGGTGATTTTTGCCTGTGATTTCTCAGCAGTCATGCTGAACATTACAGTCATTCTCAGCTCCCATTAACTGGGACAGAAGGATGGCTGCAGGATTATGACAAGACTCTGCAGCCAGACAAGGCTTTTCCGGTACTCTCTGGCCAGCTCCTAGTGGGATTTGGTTACGGGGAGGAGGACATGACAGAGACCAGAGCTGTAGAATTGCCAGGCACATTCCTGTTAGTGGGCGGGAGTGTTCCAGTAATTTTCTAAGCAATAAGTAGAGGAAGTACAATTTGATATGAGGTTACATCAAATTAAAAGGCTGTGCACAGCAAAAGAAACAATGTACTCAGTAAAGAGAGGACTCACAGAGGGGAGAAAGTACCAGCTGTTCATCTAACAGGGTGAACATTCAGGCTACAGGACCTCAAGAGCTTTTACAGCAAAAGAAGAAATAATCCAATCCAAATGGGGCAAATAATCCTCTCAAAAGTAGGGCAAAATCAGACCACTTCCCTTGGAGTTGTGAGGACCGGAAAATTGTCATTTTGACACATGGCTATATTCCCAGTAGTGGCAGAGGTAGACATAGGTACAGCCCTGGAAACTCTTTGGTCAGCTGCCCTGGCTTGCTTGGCAAAGTTACAGGCTGATGAGAGTTGATATGTCAAAGGTGAAAGATTCCTGAGGACTCACACCTGAAGTCATCCTTGGGCCTCCACACACACGCTATGCATGAGTGTACTCGTACACAAATACACATATATACACATGTACACATACAACAGAGGTCATCCAAATAATTATATACAAGTGTGAAATTCTCGAAGAATATATAAAATAGTATAGTACTCAAAATGTTTATGTAACCTCTTTTCCCACCCTTCCAACCCATAGCTCCAATATTATTAACATCAGCACGAGTTCATCAGTACACTTTGAATAATTGCTGAGCTGATATGGATTCATTAAGTCCATGCTCCCATTAGTTCTCACCTTTGGTGGGGTACTCGTTGTGGGGTTTGATCAAGATATAGTGCATGTGCCCACACTCATGGAACACACAGTGCACCCCACCTCTTTAGAGCCTGCTGTGCACTACCCTCATCTCCCTCTACTGCCGTTCCAGGCAAAGCTCCTACTGCATACACTAATTTCCCATCCTATTTCTTTTCTGAATAAATATAGCAAATGTTTTTGCATATCAGACAAATGTATTTTAATTGCATTTTATGTGTGCAGGTGGTGTATGTGTAGGTGTGTGTGCATGTATATGTGTGTGTACAGGTGACATGTATTTGTGCATGTGGTGGCTAGAGGTCAGTCTTAGATGGTCACACACTGGGACCTGTGGTTCCATGATTATGCTATTATGACTAGCTAAAGACCCCTAGAGAGCTGTCTGTCTCTGTTTCTAGCACTGGGATTATAAGTGTACGCTGCCTTGCCCCGAGTATTTGTTTGTTGAGTAGGATTCTGGTGATCAAACTTTTAAGCTGTCTCTCAGCCCCACATAATCTCAATTTTTAGTGATAGACTAATAGTCTACAAGTGAATCAAAACTAAAGGAATCACCTAGGCAGTGGTGGTGCACACCTTTAATCCCAGCACTTAGGAAGCAGAGACAGGCAGATCTCTGAGTTTGAGGACAGCCTGGTTTACAGAACAAGTTGCAGGACAGCCAGGGCTACACAGGGAAACCTTGCCACTGAAAAAAAAAAAACAAAATGGAAAAAAAAAGAAAACCTAAACCAACCTATTCCTTGCATTGGGCATTGGGATGGTTTTCTATTATCTTTTTGTAAATCATACAGTAGAGGACTCAACAACTCAACCCAGATCCTCAGTTGAAGCATGCATTTGCCTAAGGATGTGTGTAGGCTTCAGCAAGTACAAACAACAAGCCTGAATCTCTTGGAAACCTGAAACTACGGATTCTGCAGGATACTTCCAGACTGTAATACACTTGCTCTAGCCCTGCCCTGAGCAACCCTCACCTGGCCTTCAGGGGACATTCTCCTCAATTTCCAAGGAATGGATCCTGCAAACAGAAAATGACTGATTTTTTTTGCATTCTCCTTCCACATTAAACTCATATTTGTAACACAGATGCTTTTCTGTAATTATCTGAGAACAAACAAAACAGATGCAGGAACAGGAAAAAAAAAAAAAGATTCTCGGGCTAGGAGATGGTTCACTTGCTTAACTGTGCAAGGATAAAGACTTGAGTTTGGGTCCTCAATAACCTAGTAAAATGGCTAGATGTGGCAGTGTCTGCCTGTAACCCCAGCACTGGGGGAGCAGACACAAAAGAATCCCTGGGACTTGCTGGCCAGCTAGTCTAGCCAAGCTGATGAGCTCCAGGTTCAGTGAGTGACTTGTCTTAAAAAAAAAAAAAAAAAAAAGCCGGCATGGTGGTGCACGCCTTTAATCCCAGCACTTGGGAGGCTGAGGCAGGTGGATCTCTGTGTATTCAAGGCCAGCCTGGTCTACAAAGTGAGTCCAGAACAGCCAAGGATACACAGAGAAATGCTGTCTCAAAAAAAAAAAAAAAAGAAAAAAAGAAAGAAAAAGAAAAAGAAAGAAAGAAAAGAAAAGAAAGCAATTGAAGCAATTGAAATGACCAAAAGGTCATTCTGCATTGACCTTTGGCTTCTACACAATTGTGCAAAACACACACACACACACACACACACACACACACACACACACACACACA
>CAJQZJ010032114.1:6894974-6924517 GCA_907164525.1 Lophiomys imhausi
CACACACACACACACACACACACACACACACACACACACACACACACTTACAGAGGCATGCACCCACACGAATGTGTCCACATGCACCAAAAAGTGATATATTATGCATTCTGTATTCCTCATTTCCAATTTCCTGCTCATTACTTCTAAATTTGACTTTATCCATGCATAAACTTCTATTAGATTAAATTTGTTTGAGTTCACTACACTTTCAGTTTCCAGTGGTTGAGAATTCCCTTTCCATGTGATTTTATATTTACTATAGCATCTTTTTTCTTCTTTTTTTCTTTTTTGCATGCCATAGGACACCTGGGTCTGTACTTTATAAATTACTCAGACTTGTTTGGGCTGATCCATTAGCCACACTGTGGCTAAGAGGGGATAATGCTTAACCAAACAAAACAGCATGTGGACTGGGGAGATGGCTCATAGGTTAAGACCACTTGCTGTCCCGTCACTAGGACCAATGTTTGGATACCAGCACATACATGAGCTGGCTCACAAACACCCGTAATTCCAGTGTCAAGGAATCTGACATCTTCTTCTGGTCTCCAGAGGCTTCTACATACACATGTATGTATTTACTCACACAGACACATAAATAAAGTAAAACTGCTATTTAAAAAGAAAAGGCTTGAGGCTGGAGTGATGGCTCAGCAGTTAAGAGCATTAGTCGTTCTTCCAAAGGACCAGGGTTCAAATCCCAGCACCTACATGGCAGTTCACAGCTGGCGCACACCTTTAATCCCAGCACTGGGGAGGCAGAGGCAGGTGGATCTCTGTGAGTTCAAGGCCTACCTGGTCTACAAAGTGAGTCCAGGACAGCCAAGGATACACAAAGAAACACTGTCTCAAAAAAAAAAAAAAAAAGAAAGAAAGAAAAAGAAAACGCTTTCAGACTGTCTCTGTTTCTTTCTCTGTCTTAGAGTTTCTATTGCTATAATGAAATACAATGACCAAAAAGCAAGTTGAGGGGGAAAGGATTTATTCAGCTCACACTTCCATACTATTGTTCATTATTGAAGGAAATCAGGACAGGAATTCAAGCAGGACAGGAATTGGAGGCAGGAGCTGATGCTGAGTCCATGGAGGGTGCTGCTTACTGGCTTGCTCTTCATGGTTTGCTCAGTCTGCTTTCGTATAGATCCCAGGACCAGCAGCCCAGGGATGGAACCACCCACAATGGGCTGGGCCAGCCCCCATTGATTACTAATTGAGAAAATGCCTTATAGCTGGATCTCATGGAGACATTTTCTCAACTAAGGCTCTTTCCTCTCTGATGATTCTACCTTGTGTCAAGTTGACACAAAGCCAGCCAGCATACTCTCTAACCTGATGTTCAAGGGGGATGCTGGGTTGTATGTGCTAAACTGTGATACTCTCTTAATCCTCAAAGCAACTATTGGCATTAAAAGAATCTAGAGGAGTTAATAACTAGGAACGGAATTAACAATTACAAGATTTTGACTGACTTTGGTCAAAGAAACACTCTTTCTTTCTTAACGAGTAGGTATTATTTGAATTCTGAGTAAATTCAATGCAAAGAGAATAAAGTGTAGCCTCAATTCACATTTTATTGCAATAATTATTATTCTGTGTGCATACACTTGCATGTGCATGTGTACAATGTTAGTGCGAGTGAATGTGCACACGTGTGCTTGATAGAGGCCATAGGCTGATGTTGCGTGTTGTGGTCCCTACTTGGTTGCCAACTTTATTGCTTCTGCAATAAATTAAAACACAAACTGCTGGCACTTCTGGGAGGGATTTCCTTGATCAGAATCCGGGAGACCCACCCTAAATGCTGGTGGCAGCCCAGATCAAATGACATAAAAGGAAACTGGTTTTTTGTTTGTTTTTGTTTTTATTTTGATTGTTTGCCCTCACTCTCACTGGCAAGTCCATCACTTCTGCTACCTCAGCATTCCCTCAACTACAATAGAACCAAGTTCTTCAGGCTTCCTATGTAGACTGAAGACCAGCAGCTTTCCAGGAATATCCCAGGCCTTCAGTGCCAGATTGGTATTGCAGAGACAGGCGCCTTGTGGACTGGGTGGCTTCCAGGTTCTTAGCCTCTTGAATGTGAGGCACCCCTTGTTGGACTACACAGACCACATCCCATAAGCCAATCTGTTAAATCCCCTTTAATGTTTGCACTCATTCTATCAGTCCTGCTCCCTTAGAGAACCCTAATATGGTCTTCTCCTCAATCTCTAGACACATTATTATTTGAGACAGGGTTTCCCACTGAGCTTGGATTCACCAATTTGGCTAAACTGGCTGTCCATGGAGTCCTAGGGAAATCCCTATTTCTGCCTCTCCAGTACTTGGATTATGGGTGGCTGTCACCAAGCCCATCTTTTAAGTGGGCTCTGGGGGATTGAACTCTGGCACTCATGCTTGCATGATAAACCCTTTCCTCACTACGCTCCTCTATCCCAATTATTGTTGTAATAGTTTCTTGGTGTTTGGGTTGAAGAAAAGAAAGGTTTGCATATTTTATTGAATGCCTGCAAGATAGTTCAGATGGTATAGTATAGTTTTCCAATGAGTATTATGGGGCAACAGTAAAGTACTGTGTTAATCTACTGACTATTCATTCAGTAAAGAACACTATAATATAATAATTAGGGAGCGAGTAGCCTTAGTAAGAATGAACACAAACCTCACCTAGGTAACTAGCAGCGTGCTTTTGTGAATTGTTGTAATCCATTAGAAGCTTTGCTTTACCTCCAGCAAAAGTTCAGAGATAGAAGTACAGTCATATTTTAAAATTGGTGACATATGTCACGATAATACATCAGGTTTTCAGTATCTCACATCTAGATGGTTGCAACAGACTTCTGAATGTCCTTCCCCTGCACCTCAGGCATAACTCAGACTTCACTCTACACCGCTGATCCAGTGGCATCGGAAGGGTGTGGGTGATGCATCAGATTGGGTGGAGAAGGGAGGGTGAGAGCCAGGACAAAGACACCCTACAGGGGAAGACACTGTAACTACTGTAACTGATCTACCAGGCTGAATCTCAATCCAAATCTAATCTCTCCTTCCTCCACACCATGAAATTAAATTTTCTTAAGCCATTGGCTTCATGGCTTCTCCCTTCTTACACCCATTCATCACTTAACATCAGTTAATGTTCATGCGCTCCTACTTAACTTTCAAGAAACTTTACAAAAATTAGCCCAATTCCTAACAGATTATGACAAATGGTTACAGTACCACCACCGCCCTTTAATAGGCTCAGAAGTTAGCCACATCTCCTGCTCTGGCATCAGCCTTTGGAAACAGAATTAGAGAATCAGCTTACTTTGGGCTGATGAGGTGGTTCGATAGGTTCAAAGTTCAAAGGCTCCTGCCACCAAGCCCGACAAGATGAATTCCATCCCCAGGACTCACATGGTGGAAGGAGTGACCCAGTTCCCAAAACCTGTCCTCTAATTTCCACATGCACACCACAGCATGTCACACACACCCACACACACAGAAGATAAACAAATAAGTGTAAGACAAATCAGTTGACCTCACCAACCTTTTTCCTTCTAGCTGTACCATGTGAGGTTCTGAGGAACCAAGAGTAAATGAAAGAACCACTATGCCAAGAAGCTTAAAGCCCAGCTGGTAAGGATGGGATTGCTCCATTGTGTCGTCAAGCTCTGAGTTTGGATGGAGCAGAGTTGAGACTTGGAGATGGAGGATCATGCAGAAGACAAGGTGAGAGTGGGAATTTAAAAGATGAATGTGAGTTTGACAGAGTCAAGAGGAGAAGACTGCATGAGCTGGTGAGTTGGCTCTGCAGGTAAAGGTGCTTGTCCCTAAACCTGACAACCTGAGCTTGATTCCTGGGACACATATGGTAGAATTAATTTCTAAAAGTTGTTCACTAATCTCTATGCTTACACTATGCATGTGAACTCCCACACACATAAACACACAGGCATATAAATAAATAAATATAATATTTTTTGAAAAAAATCTATTTTAAAAAGGTGAGAAGTCACCAGCTTAGACAGATGAGTTTATCTGTGGACCAAATCTGCATGAACATAGTTGACAAATACATTGTCAATAAAAACCTCGAAGTCACTCAAATCTAGTCAAGGTAACTGTTTAAAACCAGAGAAGAAGGAAGCTATGGGAACAGCTCAGCTGGTACAGTGCTGAAGCAGGAGGACCTGAATTCAGTCTGACTTTGATCTCCCAGAACCTTTGGGGTGAGGGTGGGGGAAGCTTGCCATGCTGGTATGAACCTGTAATCTCAGTGCTGGGGAAGGTGGGGACAGGCAGATTCCAGGGCCTCGCTAGCCAGCCAGCCTGACCTACTTATTAATCTACCAATCAATAAATAAATGGTGGATGATGTCTGAGAAAAGACACATGAAGTTGTCCTTGATCCTCCATAGGCATTCTCTCTCTCTCTCTCTCTCTCTCTCTCTCTCATACAATAAAATAAAATAAAACAAAATTTGGGCCTGTGGGTGACTCAGTAGGTAAAAACACTTGTGGCCAAGCCTGATAATCTGAGTTCTATCCCCAGGACCCAGATGGCAGAAGGGGAGAACTGACCCCACAGTTATCTTCTGATCTCCACTCACAGCTGTGAGCCACCTGATGTGGGTGCTGGAAACTGAATCCCAGTCCTCTGCAAGAATATATTCCTAACCTACTGGGGCTGAGGCTGCAGCTCTGGTGACTTATGCTTGCGGAGTGTGGAGGAGGCACCGGGTTGGGACTTCAACCCCAAATAAACCTGACCTGGTTGCACGTGCCTGTGATCTTAGCAGAGGGAAAGTGGGAGCAGAGCGAATCAAGATTTGAAGGTTAGCCTCAGCTCTGTAGGAAGTCCCAGGCCAGCCTGGGCTACATGAGACTCTGTTTTAAAAACATAAAATAAAACAAACAAACAACAAAATGGTCCTCAAAAGGCCAACATATGACAGATCCCAGAGCCTGTTCAGCGTGAGTGTTGTTCTGATCAGATCGAAATCTGGGCTCTGTAAAACTCAGGCCTGGTAGTCTTGTGGCTGCCGGGATGCCCTGGTGAGGAATCAGCAGGCCTGCTCCTCAGAGATTATTACTTTTAGTTATGTGCATGTGTGTGGGTATGTACATGTGAGCACAGGTCAAAGGTGTCAGATCCTCTGGAAATGAAACTATAGAAATATAGAAGGTGCTGGTTTTTTTTAGTTCTGTGCATTTGTGTGGGTATGTACATGTGAGCACAGTTCAAAGGACATAGTTCCAGGTGTCCTCTGGAAATGAAATTATAGAAATATGGAAGGTGCTGGCTCTCTGAAAGAGCAGTACATGCTCTTAACCACTGAGCCATCTCTCTAGCCCCAGACCTGTTCCTTAAAGGCAGTAACCACCTTGTGTCTGACTAGCCTCATTACTTGGGTTTCACACTCCTCCTCCGTCTTCTCTTTGGCCTATTTTCATAAAGAAAGAAACGGAGAGCAATCTAACTCAAAATGCAACACTGTTAAGTGTTCCTTCAGCAGTTCACAGATGTGTGTTTCCGTGTGTGTGCACGTGTGTTTGTGCATGTGTGTGTCTGGTTGTGTGTGTGTGTGTGAGAGAAAATTGAGAATAAGCAGTAAGAACCTTTTAGAGAAAGTTGTCAGTAATTGATTTCTGTTGAATCTAATTAAAAAGGGAGGATTATATTTTATCAGACATTATTACCTTTTCACTTCAGGAGGTATGGTAATTTTTACTTATTCTTATAAAAACAGTGGTTCACTGGGGATGTAGCTTTGTTGGTACAGCACTTACCTAGCATATACAAAAACCCTGCTTTTAATCTCCAGCACCACATCAACTGGACGTGGTAATGCACATCTGTAACCCCAGTAGGTGGGAGGAGGGCACATGGAATGAGAAGTTCCAGGTCGTCCTGTGCTACACAGCAAGTACTAGGTCAGCCTGGGCTAATGAGACTCATGACAGAAAAAACAACCAACCAAACAAAAGGTATTGGTCCACGAATGACTGGTCTAGATAGTTTCAGAAAGACAATTAGAGAGGAGAGGTAGGTTTTACACTGACGCTGTGTGCATATGGTGCCTATCCAAATGGAAACTCTGCTGCACAGTAGAATCCTGGGAACTGAAAAAAATGAACATTGATATCTAGAGAAAGAAACCTCAAAGGTGTGATAGCTCAGCAGTTAAGAGTGTAGAGTGCTCTTCCAGAAGACCACGGTTCAATTCCCTGCACCCAAGTTGAGCAGCTCACAAGTGCCTGCAACTCCAACTCCAGGAGATCCAACACCCTCTTCTGCCCTCCAAGGGCACTGCACCTATCCACCAGCCACACAAATAAAATAAATCTTTTTTATTAAAAAAAAAAAGAAAGAAAGGAAACCTCACCAGTCACACCTTGGTCAATTAAATGAGAGTGGGGTAGATCATGGTGGAGTATCTGCACTCATTAGGAACCCTGTAGGTGTTGCTGACATTCAGTCAGGGATAGGACTTCAAGGTGGGTGGCGCCCAGTCAATGTCTACAGGTTGAATGTGCAACTAAAGCAGGCCAGCCAGCCCTCACAGGAGCATATAGTGTGCCACAAGCATGCCTGACAGTGCCATATGGGTGCTGAGCCGTATGCTACAAACTCGGGCAGAGATTTACCGAGCTGATGACAAAGCTTTTGTGTTCAAGGTCAACACATAAAGAGAGCCCAGATCAATAAACCTCTGGTGCTGCCTTACAAATAAAGTGGCATTTACATACGGTGGGGGGGGGATGGGGCTTGCTTCTCCTTCCCATCCCTTTTTCTAAGAAAACCCTATAGCAACAACGCTTACCTAATAAGAAGGAACTGTCTTCTAAATGGTTAAAGGATCCCTGGATGTCACTCAAGGTCCCTAAGATTATCTCAAGGGTCTAACCACCATTTAATTCTTTTTTGCTATTGCGTTTTGTTTTAATTTTTTGAGGCAGGATCTCATTCAGCCCATACTGTCCTTGAACTCACTTCATAGCCAAAGATGACCTTGAGCTCATGACCTTCTTGATTCTATTTCTTGCCCGCTTGCAGCACTGGTTCGAGGTGCTGTGGAGTCCACTCAGGGCTTTTTGCATGCCAGACATGCATGGTATCAGTTGAGGTACAGCTCCAGACCCTCCCGCACTCATTTCTGTGTAACATGGTATCAATTGAGCAGCAGGTCCAAACCCTCTAGCACTCATTTTCATGTAACATTTTTTTTCTAAGATGTTTGTTTGAGGCAATGACTCCATGTGGAAGTCCCGCAAAACAAAGGAACTCGGGACGGGATACAACTCAATGGTATGTGCATGAGGCTCTAGGCTCCATTCCCAGCTCTGGAAAACAAATCAACCAACAAACACAAGACTCAGAATGTACTAGTCATTTGCTCTCTTTCTATTTCTTTCCCTAGGCCCACCCCACTCATTTACTTGAGAGTAATTGAATGTGAATTTCTATCTCAGACATTGGTTTAGGGTGTGAGGAAATACTGGCTTGTGAAATACAATGACTTCATTGTCATGAAGTTTTCATAGTCATTTTTAAACATCTTCTAATTTGGATTGTGTGTATAGAGGGGGTATACATGTGTTTACATGCATGCAGGTATATGTGCCCATGTGGGCATGTGTGGATATCAGAGGTTGACTTTGGGCTGTGTTCTTCTTTTGCTCTCCACCTTGTTGTTTGAGACAGGGTCTCTTACTGAATCTGGAGTTTGCCACTTTGTCTAGACTGGTTGGATGCTGGCCAGCAAGGCTACAGGCTCTTTCTGTCTCTACCCACTAACAACAGGATTACAAAGGTATATGCTTCCATGCCCAGCTTTTTATGTGGGTAATAGATCCAAACTCAGGTCCTCATGCACATGTCAAGCACTTTGCCCACTGAGCCATCTCCAAATCTCTGTCTATTTATTAGTGACTCTCTTCAAGGGGATATTATCACATTCTGGACTGTTACACCAAAGTAAGAAAGCAAGATAGATATTTTACACTGCAACCTACAAAGTCCCACAAGATAATGCTTATCATTTGTGTAATGCACTATAAGATTTTCTTGTATATTCTACTTCATTTCATTATTGTTTTCCAAAATACAGGACATTATATGATTCTTCAACTTGATTCCACAACCCACTAATAAGTCACAATCTTAAAAACAGAAAATATACTGGGGGTAGTGGTACATGCCTTTAATCCCAGAACTTGGGATGCAGAGGCAGATAGAACTCTGTGAGATTGAGACTAGTCTCATCTACATAGTAAGTTCTAGGACAGCCAGAGCTACCTAGTGAGATCCTGTCTCAGAAAAACAAAAACAAAAACAAATTTAACAAATTAAAAAGGAAAATACTTGTGTGATGATTTGAATAGTATTTGTCCCCATAGGCTCATATATTTAATTATGTGGTCATTAGGGAGTGGTACTACTTGAGAGGGATTAGGAAGTGTGGCCTTGTTGGAGGAAGTACATCACTGAGGATGGGCTTTGAGGTTTCAAAAGTTCAAGCCATGCCCTTATCTCTTCTCTTCCTGCTGCTTGAGGATCTAGGTGCAGAACTCTCAAGCAGCATGTCTAACTGCATGCCACCATGCTTCTGACCATGAGGACAATGGTCTGAACCTCTGAGCCTCAATTAAATGCTTTCCTTTATGAGAGCTGCCATGTCATAGTGTCTCTTCATGGCAATGGAATAGTAAGACAACTTGTTTGGAGGATAAGGACTACATCTGCAATCCCAAAATCTATAATGTACTGAGTAATATAGGATTTTTAATGAATAGTGATTATAAGGACTATTTGTATTAATGTTTAATTACAAAAACTTAGATTAAAAATTAAGTCGCTTATCTTTTGCACATCAGTGCCTTGTGCGTAAATGTATCTACATACATTGTCTTCACATTTGTGGAGGGCAGATAATACACTTGCACTAGGCACACTACATATGCTGCTGATATAATTTAATATTTCAATCACAATCTGAGACTTCCATATTTTAAAATCATAATTAAAGATATGTTCATCTTGGGGCTGGAGAAATGGCTCAATGGCTAAGAGCATGTACTGCTCTTATAGAGGACCCAAGTTCATTTCCCAGCATCCACACCCAGTGCTCACAACCCCTGTAACTTCAACTCCAGACGAATCCTCTTCTGGATTCCACAGTCAGCTGCACCTGATGTGCACATACCCACACACAGATACATTTACATAATTAAAACTAAATTTACAATGTTCATCTTGGGAAGTCATCAACCCTCTCAAATATTTAAACATTAAAAACTACAATGGCACCAAACTGAATGGCAGTAAAGACCCTGGCACACAAATTAGTGGACACCAGTGTGCCTAATCATCAGAACCTGTGACTATGTGGCATTATGCAGCAAAAAGACTTTGCAGATGTAATTAAGTTAAAGACTTTGAGATGAGGATCTTATCCTGAGTCACCTGGCTGAGCCAAATGCAATCAAAAGCTCAGCTTGTCCTCTCCTTTCTTTTTTTTGTTTTTAGAGACAGGGTTTCTCTTTGTAGCCCTGGCTGTCCTGGACTCACTTTGTAGACCAGGCTGGCCTCAAACTCACAGAGATCCTCCTGTCTCTGCCTCCCAAGAGCTGGGATTAAAGGCATGTGCCACCATGCCTGGCTTTGTTCTCTCCTTTTATTCAGTGTGGCACAGCAGCCCATGGGATGGTGTCACATATCCTTGGGGTGGGTGTTTACAATTTCATTAATCCAATATAGACACTCCCTCACAGGCATGTCTCTTCGGTGCAGCAGGGTCCTTCAATTGGAACCAGAGTTGGCTTATTTGGGCTGGTCTAGCTTGTCAGCCTGCTCAGTTCCTGTCTGCTTTCCAGAGATGGAATTCCAGGTGGGGCCTCCACACCAACCCAGAATTTACACGGCTGTTGGGGATCCAAAGTCTGGTTTTCATGCTTACCTGGCAAGTGCTTTATTTACTGAGCACTCTCACACATATGAAGAAATGAAATACAACATATGCAGTATGACCTCCTGTATCCACTGGAAAGAGATATATAATGTTTACCTTACAACACAGAGGATATTCTGGAAACTTGCACAAGAACTATTAAGAGTACTTATCTTTAAGGAGTAGGCTGGAAGTGTAAGAAATATATATATATTTTAGCTTTCTGTATAGATTTCCTCCTGAGCACACTATGTACACCAGAGTGGTCTCAGTATGTAGTGCAGGCTGGCTTTGAACTTGCTATCCTCCTACTTTGAGGTGCCCAGTGCTGGGATTATAGGCATGCACCACCACATCTAACTTTCTATATAGTTCTTTTTTTTTTTTTTTTTTTTTGGTTTTTCGAGACAGGGTTTCTCTGTGTATCTCTGGCTGTCCTGGACTTGCTTTGTAGACCAGGCTGGCCTCGAACTCACAGTGATCTGCCTGCCTCTGCCTCCCGAGTGCTGGGACTAAAGGCGTGCGCCACCACGCCCGGTTCTATATAGTTCTTGATCTCAGAATTCCTAACTTGGGTCTTCTGCTGCTCTTTAGGGGAAAAAAATAGATGACACATGAAGAGGGAGCCATGCAGATAGACACATCTGGACCAGCAGTCTCAGAGCTGTATACCATCTGAGTATATCTAAGACATATAGTTCTGTAAGCACAGCAAGACCAAGGCACATAATTCTATTTTTATCAAGAAAATGTGCAAAGTGTATGTATGTACACACACATGTGTACAAGTGAGTATGTATGTAGGGTCCAGAGGTGAACCTTTGGGTGTTTTTCCTTACAACAGCTGTCAACTCTGTTTGTGAGACAAGACCTCTCCCTGGGACTTGAGGCTTGCCAAGTAGATCCAGATCCCCAGAGTTGGAAGTAGACATACAGACCACCGGCTTTTCTGTGGGTTCTGGGCCCTGAGCTTAGGTCCTCATGTTTGCATGACAAGCACTTCGGCCAGCAGAGCCATCTACCTAGTACCTCCTGCCTCTTTGTAATTTGGTTATGTTTTCAGACGGGGTCTCCCTCTGTAGCTCTGACTGGTCTAGGACATGATATGTAGACCAGACTGTCCCCAAACTCACCCGCCTGCCTCTGCTTCCCAAGTGCTGGGATTAAAGGTGTCTGCCACCACATCCTAACACACTCTTCTTTTATGCGACAAGCATATATGTATTCCAGACAGGCCTCAAATTCACTATGGAGCTGACTGTCCCCATCTCTCAAGTCTGAGATTTTAGGGATGCACACACCATGTAAATGTTATGCATTTTATTGAACATAGGGCTTTGTGAATGTTAGGTAAGCACTCTTATCAACCAAGCTACACTTGGTTCAACCCAATCATCAACCCAGCCTGTGACACTTTTGTTTTGTCTTGTTTTTTCGAGAGGGTTTTTCTGTGTAGCCCTGGTTGTTCTGGAACTTGCCTTGTAGAACAGCCTGGTGTTGAACTCAGAGATACACTTGCCTCTGCCTCTGCCTCTGCATGCACCACCACCACCAGAGCTGATGACACTTTTTTAAAAAAAAAAGGTTTAAATTCTTTAAGTTCGTGTGGTTTGTTCTGCTTGGCTTTAAGTTAGGCATGAAGATTCCAGATAGTTAAAAAGTTCAACTCCCTTCATCTCCAGGTATATGGCTAAGGCTGAATTACTAAAGCAGATAGACACACAACTGAGGCTCCTTGTGAGACTTGTGTGGTATTCAAAGTCACTTGAAAGTCTGTGTACCTTTTTTTTTTTTGGCATGGTGTGTGTGCAGACATGCATACATGTGACAGCCTTGGCTGCCATCCTCAAGAAGGCTATCTGCCACAGTGTCTTTTATTGGACTGCAGCTTAACAATTAGGCTAGGCTAGCTGGCCAACAAACCTCAGAGATCCACCTGCCTGTGCTAGGATTATAAGCATAGACCACCAAATCCAGCTTTTTTATATGGGTTCTGAGATTGAACTCAGTCTTCACGTGTAGAAGGCAAGTACTTTCCTGAGTTAGACATCCTCTGAGCCCTGAAAATCCATGTTCTTTGTATGCTTCACCTCTGAAGCTCAGGCAACAAAACTGAGTCATTTTAACACAGGTATGTTTCAAAGTTAAAATTCATATCACTTTGAGCTGCACCCAGCAAACAAGTCTAATTTTCTTTTCTAATCACCGCCTTACATATCCTTGTTGACCGTAATGTGTCTCTCTATTTCTGTCTCTGTCTTTCCTGGTGCTGGAAATCAAACCTACGCCTTGCTCATGCTAAGCCAGCACTTTATCCCTGAGCTATGTAAGTATTTTTTTTTTGTTTTTTTTTTTTTGGTTTTTTGGAGACAGGGTTTCTCTGTGTATCCTTGGCTGTCCTGGACTCACTTTGTAGACCAGGCTGGCCTCGAACTCACAAAGATCCGCCTGCCTCTGCCTCCCAAGTGCTGGGATTAAAGGCGTGCGCCACCACCGCCCGGCTATGTAAGTATTTTTATTACATGTATTTTGTGTGGGGGTGCACTTGTGTGCCACAACACGAATGTAGCAGCCACACTCCTACAAGTTGTAGGAGTGTGTTTTCTCCTTCTACCATGTGGGGTCTGGGACAGAACCCAAGTCATCAGGCTTGTTGGTGAGTACCTGTACCCACAAAGCCATCTCAGTGGCTCCTCTCTCTCTCTTTCTCTCTCCCTTTCCCCCTCTCTTTCCCTTCTCTCTTTCCTTTCCCCCTCCCCCCTCCCTCTCTTCCCTCCCTCCCTTTCCCCTCCTCCCTCCCTTTCCCCTCCTCCCTTTCTACCCTCCCTTCAACCCTCTGTCCCCTCCCTCCCTCTTTTTCCCTCTCTCTCTCTCCCTCCTTCCTCCCTCTCTTTTGTATTTTTATTCTGGGTCTATATTTGTATTTAAATAAAAATCTATATTTTTATTCAGGGTCTTAGCCTGGTCTTAAATTTACTCTATAGTTCAGAAGTTAGGACTTGAATTTGTGATCTAGACTTGGATTACTCATTTCTTTTGAAGGGGTCCTTCCAAGTCACTGATGGTAGGGAAGATTATGAGGCAGCCATGATGCCCAGTTAAAGCCTCTCTTGCCCTGTTGTTTCATGGAGCTGCTGCCAAGGCCCAGGTGGATGGGCTTGGCTGTACAGGGTAGAACAAATGCCTATTCCCTCCAGGTCCTAGCTACCCAGGAAGTCTTGCCATCAGCCACTACATCTAAAAAGGCCCAGTCATTCTTGCCTGCCAACCACCTCCAAGTGCGGACAGAGTCCTTGCTCTTAATCTCTCAAAGCACAGTCAGGGGCAGACCACAGACACAGGAAAAGTCACAGTGAGGACCAATGTCTGCCAATATCCAGTAATGTCTGCCAGTTCTAAATTGAAAAGAAGTCTTGCAACTCCCAACTGCTTAATTATCTTAATTATGTTTTTTAAGTTCAAGTATCAGATTAGGTATAAAATCCTTATTCATGAGGTTCCTATATCTATAAAATGTAAGCAATATAAAAACTGAACCAAAAAATTTAAAACTCTTTTAATATTTGTATGTAACACAATAGATAATGTTTTGCTGAATATATATAATATATTAGATATATATAATATAGATATATGTAATATAATAGATAAAGTGTTGCTTAAATTAAATTGTCTCTTGGGATGAGATTATGGAACACACTGCAATGGTTATAACTAGAGTCAGATGTAAAGTCAAGTGCAGTGTTTGGCTGCAAGGTTATTGTCAGATGCTTCAAAATAGGCATTGAAATATATTAGTTGTTTTAAGGAATGTAATTTAAGTATGAGCAAAAATGTTAAAGGATTAAAGAATAGAAAACAATTAAAAAGAACTTGGAAGTGTAGGAGCATTTTGCCTGCCAAGTTCATACAGGGCCCCAGTCTCTCTGGTCCCACCACAAATATATTACATTAGAACCTGCACTTTAAAAATAATTTACATTATATAATGTGTTGTGAGTATATGTTCATGCATGTATGTGCTGTGATGTGGGTGTCAGGTGACAACATTCAGGAATCTGTTCTTTCCTTTCACCACGTGGGTCCCTGGGACTGGACTGACGTCATTACGCTGTTGTCTTTACCTGCTGAGCCATCTTGCCAGCCTAGGACCTGAATTTTTAACAAGGTGTGCAGGTGATAGATATACAGTTAAAATTTGAGGAGCATGAAGTTATTTCCAGTTTATTCTTCAGTGAGCGAATATGAAGATGGGTCATGGTCCTAAGAGGTTTTATTTTTGTTTTGTTTTGTTTTGAAGACAGGGTCTCATGTAGAGAGAATCACCTTGAATTTCTGACCCTGTTTCCATCTCTTGAGTGCCGGATTTTCACACATGGATTGCTGTGAGGGTTTTTATGCTGTGCTGAGGAGCAAACCCAGGGTTTCATGCTTGTAGGGCAAGCATTCCACTAACTGAGCTACATAGCCCATAAAGCAACATGTCCTCCTCTTCCTCTTTATCTCTTGGACAATTTATCTCTTGTTCCATCTTTCTCAGGGATGCAGGAAGGTAGGTGTAAAATGAACTTAGAGTTTTCTGTGAATAAGTAATGGTAACTTTAAAGGACCTATCTATGTGATTTCCACTATGGAGGCTCTATTCGGGAAGTTATTCACTTTATGGGAATATACAGATCAGGCAAACACAGAGACAGAAAATAGATTATGACTTGGGAAAGGTTTGGGCAGGAGAACACAGAGAATGGCCAGCAGGCGTGGATTTCCTTGGGGGGCAGTGATGACGAGCAGTAACGGTTCTGAGGTAGAATCATTGTTGATGGTGGTACAACTGTGAAAGGCTCAACATCTCTGGCTTTTTAAGTTTGCTCTGTGGAATCTGAACATAGGTCCTCATGCTTGCGCAGTAAGTAGTTTACTGACTGAATTATCTCGCCAGGCTCTATTTGAAGTGTTTTCTTGAAACCCTACCCACTAGCGATTCAAACATTTTGTTTCCATTGACTTTTATTTTTCCTGCCGGGCAGTGTCCTCAGGCATTCTCAGGGCTATAGAGATGATCAAGAAGCTCTGCCTCAGGCGGGAGCAGTCTCCAATCTTGGACTCTCAGCAGTACCCACACAGGGCTGAGCACTGTGCAGCAAGATGAACACCGTGAAACACATCAAAGGGATGTTTAAACCCAGAGCCATCTGTGCCACAGAAGGAAGAAGTTAGTTCTTACTGCTCAACTCTGGTGAATTATCTTTGATCTTTTGTTGAAGGATGAATGGATGCTGACAGAGGTGAGATAAGAACCATTTTAGCCATGCCATGAACAAAGGAGAGCAGGAGGAAGAATATATACTAAGGGAAGAAAGAATGAGGAATGAGCACAGACTGGAACTCATATCGCCCTGTCCCATCCCCATTCTGAGACAGGGTGTCATGTCGCCCATACTGGCCTGGGACAGGCTGTGTAATTAAGGATTTCTTGAACTCCTCAGTGTCCAACTGTCCATCATCAACTGGAAGAAAAAGTAGGAACAGAGTGAGAATGAGAAGAAGTTGATATAAATTGCTGTCTTCCACAGTTTTGCACAAATTTTCCTCATTGGTAAAGTCATTTTGTTAACATGGAGAAAAGATAAACTTTGCAGCATGTGGGTGTTGGGTGCTGAGGACTTTGAACATATACGGGACAAGTGCTCTCTCCTCAGCCCCTTGAAGAAATATCAGTCCATCCATCCATCAGTCTATCCATCCATCCATCCATCCATCCATCCATCCATCCATCCATCCACCCACCCACCCACCCATCCATCCATCCATCCATCCATCCATCCATCCATCCATCCATCCATCTATCTATCTATCTATCTATCTATCTATCTATCTATCTATCTATCATCTTTATATCTATCTAGGTTTTTCAAGACAGGGTTTCTCTGTGTAGCCTTGGCTGTCCTGGAACTAGTTTTGTAGACCAGGCTGGCCTCAGACTTGCAGAGATCCATTAGCCCCTGCTTCCCGAATGGTGGGATTAAAGGTATTCATTACCATCACCCAGCAAAATATTTTTTATAAAGATGGTTTCTGGCAGGGTACAAAGGTTGAGATCAAGAACTAACAAAAAGCCTGCCCACAGAAAAGAGCATTCCTCCCACCCTGCAAAGAGGTAGGACCTTTGAGATGGCTCAAAAGGTAAAGGAAAGGAATTTGGTGTCCTGTCTGAAGTCCTGGGCTCAAACCCTGGGATCCACATAGGATAACCAACTACTCTCCAACCTTGTCCTCTGACACACACACACACTGACACACACACACACAAGAGCGCTCATGTTTTAGGTGGAAGGAAAAAAAAAAAAAGAAAAAAAAAAAAAAAAAAACTAAAAAAGAGGCAAAGAGGAAATGTGAGGTCCTCCCAAATCCACTCTTCCCTCATTTCAGTTTAGGTCACACAGGCCATAGGAATGTTCCCCCAGCAGCGAGTTTGAATCACCCAGAAAATATTAGAGTATACCCTCCTCAAGGCCATGGCATGACAATGCCAACTCTCATATTCTTAAACCAATCGGACGACTTTGATTTTCGAAAGCAGTGTTCCATGCACACAGAAAGCACCTATCCTTTGTTTTATCCACGAACGCCTTTTGCCTAGGCTCTGTTTTCGAGGGTCTATATTTAGGAGGAGAGGTGATCGAACACTGCACTTCAAAGCCTCTATTAGCACTTAGTTGGGACAACCTGATGCCAGGAGGCAGAGTTCCCCCACTTTGCGCTAGGGCCCTCTTTTGTGTCCCGGGAGTCAGTCACTAGGTACTCCCGAGAAGAGGGAGGCGGGGCAGGATCGGCAGCGAAGGAACCAATCCCTGCTTGGCTATGGGGTGTGGCCACGGAGCCACGCCCTCCCCTCCCAGCCCGCTAAATCCCGCCTCTCTCGCACCTGTGAGTGCCAGCGCTTCAAGGCTGATGCCCGCGCTCCGGAGCCGGGTGGGAGGCAGGGAGGGGGCGGAGCATGGGCGTGGCTTCGCCTCTCGCGAGACCGCCTCCTGTTGCTGAGGCCGCCGTTCCGGGATTCTGACTGGCCAGCGGCTGCGCAGCCGCCATGTTCGGTTGCTATGCTGCGGCCTAGGAGACGGGGTGTGCTTGAGAGAGGAGGAGACGGAGGAGGCGGTGGAGGCGAGGGAGGAGGAGGAGGAAGAAGAGGAGGAGGGCAAGGAGGAGGAGGGTGACCGAGCTTCTCTTCTGCCCTCTCACACAGAGCCGCCTCCCGGGAGCCTCCCGCCTCCGCCGCCGCCGCCGCGCGCGCTTTCCTGCTCCGCGGACGCTACGTTGTTCTTCGGGACTCCCGGGACCTGTCAGAAACCGGGACTTGAGAGAGACTTGACTTCGGCCCGCGGGCACGCGGGTTGGGTGCACCGCGGCGCTCTCGGGGCGCGTGTGACGGGATTAGCTCATCCCGCCGCGAGGTGCGAGGGAGCGAGCGCGCGCCTCCCAGCGCACGCCGGCCCCGCCGCAGCCCCGCAGGATGACGGGGTGCTGGCGGCCCGCGGCCGTGGCGCGGCCGCTGTTGCGGCGGCGGCTGGCGAGGCGCTGAGTGGCCGGCGCCCGGACGGGAACCGCGCGCCTCTTTCCCCACAACGGCTGCGCGCCCGGGGCCTCCTGGCGTGCATCTTGTATTCGCATTTTTTTTTTATTTTTTTCTCCAGCCGAGAGGACGCGGCTGTGATAACGAAGGTAAGAGGCGCTCGGGAAGGTTCTAAGCTTGGCCTTCTTGGGGGGCCCCTTTGCAGGTCGTGGGCGCGCACCTGAAGCTCGCGGGGCCGGGTGGCCAGGGCTACCCGACGGACTTCCCTTTTCTGTTTGGGTCCGGGTGCTGGGATCTTCCTGAGGTTGATAGTTGAAATATCTGCTAGGGATGAGTGCAAGGGAGAGGGGATGGGATGGATGCGGACATGGAATGTTCCAGTGTTCCTAAACCCAAGGTAACGCTGGACAATCTTCAGTGTTCCATTTGTGGGACTCTTTTTTCCAATTATTATTGTTAAGGTAATTGACTCATATAAGCACTTTTTAAATTTTATTTTATTTTATTTTTTGCATGCTGCATGAGCACACGCTCCCTTCCATTGAACTTGAAAGTCTCTCGTGACTCTGCCAGTATCTTCTTGTTTTTAGGGATCTGTAATTGGGTCCAAGAAGTTGAGGTGTAGAACAGAACTGAAGCCTTCATGATTTTCACGACACTTTAGAATCTTCACTGCCTTTATAATGTTCAGATTCAGTGTGAGTTTGTAGTAGAGAACAGGTCAGTGTTTGTGGTGGGTTTTGTTTTTCGGTAAATGTAAGCGCAGTGACTTTCTGGCTTTAAATTTTTGTTTGTGCGGCAGTGCTTTACAGTAACTTACAGGAAAATTGTAGCATATGATTGTTATTTATGGATAGGAATTGTTCTTACAAAACCAAAGTCACCTGAATTGTCCCAAGACGATTTCTGAAAATCAATTCAATTCAGAGATTAAAGAGAAGCTAGAATTAAAGAGAGAGAGAGAGAGGTGCATGTAAGGCTAAATTTGCTGGGGGTGTCTTCAAAAATGGAGCAGTTTTACAATTTACTGATAATGCATATGATGGTTCCCTGAAACTGAGGTTACAGACTTTATGTCTGTCCTTTCATCACAGAGTGGCATCCGTGTGTACCAGGACTCTGTGTAGGGTTTTAAAAACTACTTGTTCCAGGAGGACTTGCCGTATCTACTTTTGGAATGAGCAATTCAAGAAATACTGAATGTGTGGCCAGATCTTGGGTCCAGATGAAATAACACAGTTAATTGGTCACATTTAAAACATGACTGTGGAGGAAAAACAAAAACAAAAAGCTAAGTGTCTGGCTTGTAAAAGCAGGCTAGAAGAAGACTGGAACACTAAAACCCACAGGTTTTTTGGAAATCCTGGATTTGTGAATATTAGTGTGTCAGAGGAGAAAACTTGCTTTCAAAAGGGGGGGGGGATGACCTTAAACAATTATTCAGTGTACTAGCTAGATATATTATTTAAATCTTGAACTTGAGGATTACAAATTCATTGTTCTTTTAAAGAAAAAACATCAGTTTGAAAGGAAAAGCTATATAGAAGCATTTTATTCACTCATAAGATCAATCCTCATGAATACCACCTTTTTTTTGTCAGAACATATTTCTGCTCTAGTTACCACAAAAGCTGTTTTTGTGACTCTTCACGTTTTTTATGGCATTCTTATCTTTGTTCATATTTGTATTGACCCATGTGCATGGATGGCCCCACAATACTGTGATCTTGTCTGATTTATAAGATCAACCTAGTGTCTGTGAACATGTATACATGACAGTATTTTTTATTTACTTAATGTGCTTTAAATGTTTGCTAAAAAGTTTCTTTTAAACACCAGGAAGTATCACTAGTTTATAGTTTCTCTTAATAGTTGGTTAAAGTTTGCTAAGGTAGAAAATCAAAGATTCCTCAAAAGTAGTAACAGATGAGTATGTGACTTTCTTATCTCAAGGTTCTAATATCTTAGCTTCTAGGTGGTAGTAAATTGTGTCAAGTCTTATTCCCTCCTTCCCTTCCATGTCCTAATTGAGTATCTTTAAAATGTCCCTAGTAACATTGTTGCTTTAAATTTATGACACTAATTTCTAATTTAGGCTAGGCATAACACCAGCATCTATTGAACACATTTGCTAAAAATACTTTCTGGGTCGGATGTACTTAGAATGCAGCCTCAGGAAAATTCACTTGAACTGTTCTACTGTGACCAGTGTGGATGTTATGTTTTTTTAAAGAACTTTAATAAAATTACAGAATCCTACAAATTATATTTTATCAGTTTAGGCTTAGGTGCCACCTTTTTAATGTATAAAGTGAGACAGTAATACATTTATGGATGATAACAATAGAAACTCTTTTTAGTTTTTAAGAGAACTTATGTGGACTCTGTTGATTCTTAAGTACTTTGGTTTGTATATTGAAATTTTTTTTTATTTTATTTTTTGAGACAGGGTTTCTCGAGTAGCCTTGGCTGTCCTGGACTCACTTTGTAGACCAGGAAATCCTTGAACTCATAGAGATGTGCCTGCCTCTGCCTCCTGAGTGCTGGGATTAAAGGCGTGTGCCACCAGGCTCGACAATTTACAGACAGCTGTGAACTGCCATGTCAGTGGTGGGATTTGAACTCAGGTCCTTTGGAAGAACAGTCAGAGCTCTTAACTGCTGAACCATCTCTCCAGCCCCTACTTGAAATGTTTTAATTTTATCTAGTACACATAGAGTTGTAAAATGTCATATAGTGTGTGTTGTTATTCATTTGGTTTTTATGGCTTTTTCTCAATTTTAAAGGGGAGATCAGTAGTTATGTTTTTGAGGAGATCATCTTTAAGGAACAAATTATGAATTAGACAATTTAAAGGAGATACTTATTGAGAGTGTTTTTTTTTTTTTCCTTTGAGAGTTAGGTTGTTTAAGAAACAAGAAATCTTTAAAAAAAACATGTAGGTGTCTTGTTTGGTAGATGTTTAAGGTAAATGATTTAAAGATCTATTTGAATTCGTCATATTAGGAATGCAAAATTTGTGAACTTGTTAGGAATACAAGTCTATGTGACTTAATGTAGCTAAATATAAATTGTTACTCAAGTGAAATTTACTTATTGATAGAAATATACTGGTTTATAAACTGAGCTTAGTTATTTTTCTGGATTATTGCATGTTACAGAGTTTTTAGATGATACAGTAAGAGATGTTAAATTTACTGATTCAATAGAAGCCTTAAAGATTGATTTAGCTTCTGGAAGTTGGGGAGGATTAATACATTTATTGTGGGGAGGAGATCAGTAAACTACTGTAGAGAAACATGTTGTATTTTCATGTAATGTTCAATAAGTACAGATAGTGGGAAGGAATATAATGAAGTAGTATAGACTATTCTTTACTGGCATCGAAGAACAGTTGTTAGAAACTACAATTTATTTTATATCCTTTGAATGAGAACTCAGTATAGTCATATAAAATACAAGGGTAACTTATGCTCACAATCATCTTTTATTTCATTATTTCCAAGTAGAAACAGTGGAAGAGGGGTATGACTATTTGAAGAAAGTGGTTAAGAGTGGGCTATCTTAAGAGGAGGGCATTAATTTGGGAGGCTCACTTATTTGTATCTTCTAACAGGATATTCTATAGAGTAGTAGAAAGAAAAGAGAATCCAGAGGAGAAGAATGTTAATATTTATTATCTGTTAAGTTCCAGGAAGTGTACATGTAAAAAAAGTTATTTCACTTAATCATCAAGTATACTTTTTGAGGTGTATGTGTTTATTAATCTACCCTTATGTCAATCTTATGTCATCTCCTGTCCAAGTGGAATTCAAACCATATTTGCCTGACTCTAAAGCTTATTTTTTAGAGCAATGGAGTCCAATTAAGTTTTCTGTAGTGATAAAAATACTTTCCCAGATTTATTGGAATATAATTGGCAAATATGGGGGAAGATTTTTTTTTCCTTCTACCCTGTTAGATATGGTATCCATTCACTATGTGTAGGGTATGGAATACATGAAGTATGGCTGGTCTGTGTGAGAAACTGGAGTTTGAAGTTGCATTTAATTTTAATCATTTAACATTTCTAGCCAGATGTGGTTGCTGGTTATGCAGTCTTGAGTAGCACAGCTTTTGTTTGTTTGTTTTTTGAGGCAGGGTTTCTCTGTGTAGCCCTGCCTCTGCCTCCCAAATGCTGGGATTAAAGGAATGCACCTTTAATCTACCACACCCAGCAATTACAGACAGCTGTGAACTGCCATGTGGGTGCTGGGATTTGAACCTGGGTCTTTTGGAAGAACATTCAATGCTCTTAATCGCTGAGCCATCTCTCCAGTCTAAGCTTTTAGATCTTGCTTCCTAGAAAATCTGAGGTCTGGTATTCAGTCTTCCACAGGCTTATGCGATTTACTTAATTCTTGGGCTTCAGTTTAACCTGTTGAAAAAATGAAGGGATTACTACTGAAAAATTGTTTCCAAGGTTCCATATTGCTTTAAAGTTCAGTAACTTCTTAGAATGTACACCATTTGAATTGAATTTAATATTGACATGTATTATTTCTGAAGGGGTTCTCCCCATTGCATTCATCACTCATTTAAGGAATTTAGTTTTGGGAAGAATATAAGGTGCACACAGAGGATAAGGGGCCATTTTCCCCACATACTGCCTGCCATACACAGTTGTTTGGTGAAAGCATTGCGTGACCCAAAGCATTACTTTATCTTTTTATTTGTTCCAGCACAGGGCCAAGATAAGTGCTGAACTACATGTTGGAATAAAAACTGAATCTTTAGTGATCCCATTTTTTTTTTGAAAGATTAGTAACTTTTCAAAATAGAATTACTGAACATGGCACTGGACTCATGAAGCAACAAGAAAGAAACCTTCCCATGTAAGATATATAGCAGTTCCTGGTACTTATCAATTAATTCTTAGCCCATTTGCTGGACCTTGAAGACTTTTCTCCCAGTTTGATCTTGACCCTGTGTCTTATTCTTGCTTAAAACAATATTGTTTTCCCTTTACCAGATTCTTCAGTCCATATACCTTTTAAGTCTTCCCCAGAACTCACCTTTCTGTTAGAAGACTATTGATTAACCCAGCTGTAATGATTTGAGTTTCAGACCTGGCAGGAAGTACCTTGGGGTTAATAATGTATGCTTGTTTAGATACAGTTTTGTATATTCTTCTTACATTAATAAAAAAAAGTTTTCATGTGTGTGTTCATGCAGGTTCATGTAGAGACCAGAAGTCAACATTGGGATGTCTTCCTCAGTCCCTTTTCCACTTTATTTTTATTTTTTATTTTTAGACTGGGTTTCTCACTGAACCTGGCCTGGGATTTAGCAGTTCTGGCTAATCTGGCTGGCCAGTGAGCTTGTTTCCCCTGTCTAGTGCTTGGGTTACTGGTGGATATCACCATTTTCAGCTTTTGATAAGTGTTAGGAATTCAAATTCAGCACCTTACCCATTGAGCCATCTCCCCAGACCCACTTCTTTCTTTCTTTTTTCTTTTCTTTTGTGTGTGTGTGTGTGTGTTTATCATATAAGCACATTTAAAACAAGGGTTGTTTCTTTTGTATTGTTTCATGAGTTTCCCTGTTTAGCAATTTGTTTTTCAAAAAAGTTGTAATTAAAAAATTAGCATTTACCCAAATCACCATTTGAATTGATATTTTTGTTTCCTTCCAGGAGACAACCCCCTTGTACTCCCTTCTCCATTTGTGTGTGTTCGGTAAAATTTTGTGACCAAGATACAATTTTGAATACAATATATTAGAAACATTACATGGTGGAGGCCTTTCAATATAGGAAAAAGATCAGAGACTTTGGAGCCAGATAAATGAGTTTAAAATCTGGTCTTATACGGGCGGTGGTGGCGCACGCCTTTAATCCCAGCACTTGGGAGGCAGAGGCAGGCGGATCTTTGTGAGTTCGAGACCAGCCTGGTCTACAAAGTGAGTCCAGGACAGCCAAGGATACACAGAGAAACCCTGTCTCGAAAAAAAAAAAAAAAATCTGGTCTTATAAACCCTGGCAAATTATGTGACCTTTAAGTAAGTTGATTTTTTGTTTTCTTTTGTTTTTGAGACAAGGCCCTTGTTCTAGTTCATTGTTTTCTTTATGTACGAATATGTATATAAAATGTGTTTCCATTTACCTACCTTGTAAATTGACATTAGCAATAGGCAGCAGTTACAGATATTTGGATAAGCAATTAAAATTAATTATAGATTTTAAAAGTATGGGTTCCTGATTTTAGAGTTAATTGTACAAAAATGTATGAAGGAATTAGGGAGACAAGAATGCTGTTATAGTGGTGCAAGTGAGACATGAAAAGAATTAGAGATGGGAAAATAAAGAACAAGAGTTTATTTAGACATGGGGTTGCTGGAGAGATGGCTCAGTGGTTAAGAGCACTGGCTGCTCTTTCAAAGGATCCCGGTACAAATCCCAGCACCCATATGGCATTTCGAAACTATCTGTAATGGCCCAGTGTGGTGGTACATGCCTTTAATCTCAGCACTCAGGAGGCAGAGATGGGGATCTCTGTGAGTTCAAGGCCAGCCTGGTCTACAAAATGAGTCCAGGACAGCCAGGGGCTACATGGAAAAACCCTGTCTGGAAAAGCCAAATAAAATAAAATAAACAAACATGGGGGAAAGAAGAAAAAAAAGATGAAGTTAGTGCTAAGATTTCTTGGTCTTCAACCTTTTTTTTTTTTTTTTTTAAGATTTATTCATTATGTACACAGTGTGCTGCCTTTGCACCAGAAGAGGGCATCAGATCTCATTATAGATGGTTGTGAGCCAAGATGTGGTTGCTGGGAATTGAACTCAGGACCTCTAGAAGAATAGCCAGAGCTCTTAACCTCTGAGCCATCTCTCCAGCCCTGCTAAAATTTATCCTTTGGTAAGGAAGGGTCAGATACTTGTGAGTGTATTTAGTAAGCTAGCTTTTTCTGGCCATGGTTGGCATGAGTTTACACTGAATTTTTCAGTTTGGAGAAACTTCACACCTAATGACAGTTCTTAGAGTATATATAAAGAACTTCTGAAACCCTTTATCCACAGTTTAACATTGAACTAGCTATATACTATATATACACATACACACACACAGATTAGCCTAGGACATCTGATTATGCTTCACTTAATAAAGTAGACTTAGTGATGTCCTGTCAGTTATCCAGAGGTCCCCTGGTATTGGAATTCTCTTCTGCTGTATCTATTTCATTGCTGTTTTTGGAGACTGAGTTTCAGGTAGCTCAGGCTAATCTTGAGCTCGCTGTATAGCCAAGAACAACCTTGAACTTCCAGTCTTCTTGTTTGTAACTCCCAAATGCTGGGGTTATAGCATATGCCACTATGCCTAGTTTAGGTGTTGCTGAGGATAGAACCTCGGGCTTTGTGTGTTCTAGATGACCACTCTACTGACCTAGTCATGCCTTCATCTCAGCCCTCTTACACTGCCTCTAGTTTTGGTGAAACTACCTAATCTCTTTGCTGTTCCATTCTCATCCTTAGTTCTTGCTTCTTTTGTTGTTTGTTTTTGAGACAGGGTTTCCCTGTATAACCCTGTCTGCCCTAGAACCCCTCTGTAGACCAGACTGGCCTCAAAATCACAGGGATTTGCCTCTGCCTTCCAGAGTGCTGGGATTAAAGGTGTATGCCGCCATTCCTGGCTCTAGTTCCACATTTCTGATGTGTGCACCATTTGTAATCTGACTAGATTTTCTGAACCTTTTGAGAACAAGTTGTAGACAAAATCTCTAAATATTCTAGTCTGTCTCCCATGAAACTGCCTGATCTGGCAATGAACACTCACTCATACAACACTAACTTCAGATCCATAAATGCCTGTCACATTTTCCCAATGAGCCTAGTTGCATTTTTTTTTCCTTTTTTAGTCCAATTTAGGATCATATATTGCAATTAATTGTCATGCCTTTCTTCTTTTGTTCAAAAAAAGTTTTGGCCTTTATTTTATGTGTGTGCTTAGACAGTTGTATGTAGGTCAGAAGACAACTTTTGGAAATTGATTCTCTTCTTCTAGAGATCATTAGGTTTTGTGGTGGCATTTTTACCTGCTGATTGATCTCCCTGGTCCCTTTTTACCCCTCTTTAGTTCGGAACAATTCCTTACTAACCCTTCCTGTCTTTAATGACCTTGACAGTTTCATACAGTACAGTGTTTTTATTCTGTAACATGTCCCATTAGTTAAATGCTCCCAATGGTTGCTCACATGCACAATGAGGATATTGTTGGCAGGAGTGCCTACCACAGAAAGTGCTATTCTTAGTGCACCACCCAGAGGCACAGTATTGGCCCACCACTGGTGATGTTTGACCTTGAACACCGTAAGCTCATGCTTGCTCTGAGTCTATTATGTGTATCATATGAAGCCATGTAATGTGAAAACCTTTTGGGTTTTGTTTAGTTTTTTTTTTTTTCTTGTTCTCATATCAGACACCAAACCCAAAGCCTTGTGCTTCCTAGGCAAGTGATCTATCACTGAACTAAATCTCTCACCCCTCTTTTCCTTTTGTAGTGCTGAAGATCAATCCTAGGGCCTTTAAACACACTAGACCCACTGTTCTTAGGTGGGAAGATAACCAAGACTGTACCAGTTTGGCTCATCAGAACTTAAACATTATCACTTAGTTGTACCCCTGCCTGGGTAGCCATTCACTCACTCATTGATACAGATATTACTCATGAAATTCTGTTCCTGTTTGGTGGTTCTTATTAGTTACTATGATTTGAAAGTTTATTTCACTGCTCAAATTGATCCAGATTTTGTAGTGGAAACCCTTTGAAGTTGACTTCTGTATCTTCTGGACATGTCTCCATCCTTAGTGTGCCTCTAATCACAGTGTATTCTAAGTTCATCTTACAGTTTTCTGTTCCAGCTGTGGGATCATTCCTTTTTCCCAGGAATTCTGGTTTCTTTTGGTAGAGGAGGTGTTTAGAAACAGAAACAGACACTTGGTGTGTTTGTTTAAACTGATAAACCAGTCCTAGTCTAGCACTCTAGAATTCTCTCCAGCCTTTTTCCCTTTCTGTGTTTATATTTGATTTTGTTTTAATTCTGTTAATGTGGGGGTTAAACCCAAGGACTCAGACATGTTAGGCAAGCACCACTGACCCATGTCCCATTCTGGATTTGTAACTCTTCTCCAGCAATGAGAAATTGGTTCTTATCATTACTTAGTGTAACTACTTACTTGCTGAGTCACCTTGTGTGTGCCAGTCTCCCAACCCCAGACTTTTGTCTCCTTCTTTGACACTTTTGAGGCCCATGATTCCTCAGGGCATGATGTTAAGGTAGGGTAGGAACGTCCCATGTAATTGTTTTAGAAGTGTTAAACCTAGTTGTGGAGGAGAACCAAGGCCAAATTCAGGGAAATGTGTGTTGGTCTGAGGAGACAGCTCAGCCAGTAAATTACTTACTGTGACACATGAGAATCTGAGATCAGCTCCCAGGTCCCGTGTAAAAAGCCAGGTGTGCTGGCACAAGTTTGGGATCCCAGCATTGGATACGTGGAGCAAGGTGGGTTCTTGGGGCTTTCTGGCCAGCCAGCCTAGGCTAATTGCCAAGTCTCAGGTACCAGCAAGAGACCCTGCCTTTAAAATACAACAGGTGGACAACTCCCAAGAATAACACCCAGAGTTGACCTCTGGCCTCTACATTCATGTGTATACATCTGCACATCCACCTGTATACCAACACACACACACACACACACACACACACACAGTCACACAAACTAATACATTTTAAAGTCATGTGCCTGGTCTGGAGAGATGGCTCAGCGGTTAAGAGCACTGGTTGTTCTTCCAAAGGACCCGAGTTCAAATCCCAGCATCCACGTGGCAGTTCACAGGCTGTCTGCAATTGCTGGATGAGGTGGCACACGCCTTTAATTCCATTACTAGGGAGACAGAGACAGGTAGATCTCTGAGTTCAAGACTAGTCTGGTCTACAAAGTGAGTACAGGACAGCCAGGTATACACAGAGAAACCTTGTCTCAAAAAACAAACAAAAGAAAGTCATGTGCCTTTGTCTGTAAATAGGAAAATTATTCAAATTCAGATTTGTTGCTGCTTAAGCATTTTTATACTCCTATACTGACTACCTGGCTAAGTTTGATTTGGAAGTCAATGGATTTAAAGTTGCTTAGGGTTTATAGCTAATTGTTGAAATGTTGTTTGTCAGTGCTTATGAATGTGACTGTTGTGGTCCTAATCATCATCATTGAAAGATTAAATGTTCTTAGATGGAAAGAGGACTGAGTGAATATGAGACTATCTGCTTATAGGGAAAAGGTAAAGAAGAGAATTTTAGGAAAGTGTAAAATACAAAAAGTGAAAGGAAAAGCCAGAAGTACTGTGATTTGGACTATTGGAAAGTTATTGGTGACCTTAGATAATTGGTTTTCAGGTGTATTTTGGAAAGTCAGCTGTTATTGAGATATGGATTAAACATTTAAATTCTTTGAGTTTCATCTCAGGCTCTATGGATTTTTAAGGATAGGTGGGGAATGTGGAGGTGGTCACATAGCAGAGGAAATCTTTTGAGATGCTACTAAAGTTATTCTGACTTACTCTCATCATAGTTGCTTTAGTAGAAGAGTAATAGAATAGGGCTCCACCCCATCACAGGGTTTCTCTGTGTAGCCCTGGCTGTCCTAGAACTCACTCTATATATAGTCCAGGCTGGCCTTGTACTCAGAGATCTGCCCGCCTCTGCCTCCCAAGTACTGGGATTAAAGACATGCACCACCACTGCCCCCGGCTCAGGGCTTTGTTAAGAAACACAATTGAGGAAACTAGACATAATAAATAAATATAGACAACTCTTGAAGAAATCTGAGAAGTACTGTCTAGATCAGAAGATTAGGAGACAGCATCAAGAAAAGCATCATTTTTTAAGATTGCATACATTTTAACATTTGTTGGGACTAAGGAAAAGAAAGATTATTTAGAAGGCAGGTAAACAGAACCATATGGCAATATCTACTGTCCGAAACGGCTCTTGAGTTAACTTTGGTATCTATCTGGGATGGCTCCCTGCTCCCATTTCAGATGATTGTCACCTTAATGAGTCTTTAGAGTAGTAATACAGCAGCATTTGTTAACCGTAATTTTCCTCCTCCATCTTCTTTTTCTTTTCTTGTTTTTTGGGTTGGTTTTTTTTTTTTTTTCGAAATAGGGTTTCTCTGTGTAGCTGTAGCTGTCCTGGAACTTACTCTGTGGACCAGTATGACCTCAAGCTGAGAGATCTGTCTGCCACTGCCTCCTGAGTGCTGGAATTAAAGGGATGAGCCACCATGCCTGGCACTTCTCATTCTTAAGAAGCTTATTTGTCTTTCTTTAGATAAGTTTGAAATCTATTGTAAAGCTAGAAGTGATATAGATCATATATCATTACTTACATGCAAATAATGTAACCAAAATATGTAAGTCAAAGTTTTTAAGTATAACTGTACATTATCTGTACCCTCTGACTTCTCAATTTAGTTATTCATTATTTTCAGACAGATGTCTTATATCTCAGGCTGACGTGGGATTTACTGTATAGCCTAGCCTAGCCTATGGCTTGCAATCATCCTGCGTCATCTCCCCTCACCCAAGTGCTGGTATTACAGGCATGAGTCACCATGCCTGGTTCAATTATTTTTAGAATTTCACTTCCTTTATTGAATCACTAGTGGGGCTACTCGGTTCAGATTTCAAAATAATATTAAAAGGTCTAGGTAGAGAAATTTGAACACTACTGCTGCTACCTTCCCCACTCTTTATAGGTAGTCTCTTCCTTTTTGGACAGTATTTATTTTATGCAAATAAAAACAAGTATAGATTATTGTTTGGTTTGTGCGTGTAGAAACTGGCTTACTGTATGATGTTTTGTATTATATTTTTCTGTACAAAGTACACCTTGAAGATTTTGACTTTTAATATGTAGACACTTCTTTCCTCTGTCCTTTCTAACAGAGTAACACACTTTGTTGTGTAAATATAAAATGAAGAAAACAAATTCTGATTACTT
>CAJQZJ010032114.1:6928973-6995384 GCA_907164525.1 Lophiomys imhausi
TGTGTGTGTGTGTGTGTGTGTGTGTGTGTGTGTGTGTGTGTGTGTGTATGTGTGTATTTAAATTTATTTTTATACTTCTTTTGAGTTTTCATCAGAATGTTCTGTTACACTTATCTAAATATGAGTTAGGCATAGTGTGTTGGCAGACTGATAGGTCAGACAAGTTTGATCACTTATTTTGTATTGCTTATGAATTATAAAAAAGAAGACTTTTAAATTTTCTTTAATTTTTGAAAAAAATTAAAAGAAGAATAATATTTGAAGACCCGTGAAAATTATATGAATTCAAACTTCAATATCAGTAAAGTTTTATTGGAACATAGCCACACTGATTTGTGTTATTTTTGACTGATTTCATGCTATAATGCTAGAATTAAGTTGTTCCAGTAGAGATCATCTGACCTGTAAAACTTCAAGTTTTAAAAATCTGTGTCGGGTGGAGAGATGGCTCAGCGGTTAAGAGCACAGACTGCTCTTCCAGAGAACCTGGGATCAATTCACAGCACCCACATGGCAACTCATGAGTGTCTGTAACCCAGTTCCAGGGGATCCGACACCCTCATGTAGACATGCCAGCAAAACAACAATGTACATTTTAAAAAAAGTTAAAAAAGCCGGGCGGTGGTGGCGCACGCCTTTAATCCCAGCACTTGGGAGGCAGAGGCAGGCAGATCTTTGTGAGTTCGAGGCCAGCCTGGTCTACAAAGCGAGTCCAGGACAGCCAGAGATATTCAGAGAAACCCTGTCTCGAAAAACAAAAAAAAAAAAAAAAAAAAAAAGTTAAAAAATTTAAAGTATGGCTCCTTATAGGAAAAGCTTATAAAGTTTTATTTTATGTACATATGAGTGTTTTGACTGCATGTATGTCTATGTAACGGTGTATATGTCTGATGCCTGATGCTTACAGAGGCCAGAAGAGAACTTTGGATTCCTTGGAACTGGAGTTACAGATGGTTGTGACCTGCCATGTGAATGCTGGGAACTACACACTGGTTCCCTGGAAGAGCAGCAAATGTTCTTAACCACTGAGCTATCTCTCCAGCCCCCTCTTTCCAGGAGTGTTATCAGCTCTGGTCAAGAATATTATGCTTAATAGTTACTATTAAGTATCATTACTAGGATTGTTTTATCCCTTTGTTGTGGTTGTATTAACAGTTATGCAGTTAGATTTGTTTATTTACTCAATTTTAGAAAGAATAGATCTTTAACAGTTAGGAATTAGAATAGGAATAATTTAATTTTAGAACTAGGAGGTTATGCAGAGATCTTATAGTCTTGTAGTTAGTTCTTGTAGTCCTGTACTGTATATAGTGGGTAAGCATTAACTAGAAGTGGCAACTTTAATTAAAAGATATCTGAGGCTTAGGGTAACTATCTCAGTGCTGGAACCTTCCAGTACATATGTTGTAAAACCTGGGGTTCAGTCCTCAGTACTCATTAAAAGATAATTCTTAAGGAATATGAACTACATTTTAAGTATTTAGTCATATGGCATGGTTACCATAAAGGACAATATAGATTACAGATCACAAAACACTCTATCCTTTAACAGAGGAAGGAATCCTCGCCTCAGAAAAATAGAGTGGCTGCTTCAAGGAAGCTGTAGGCCTTAAAATTTAGGCTATTACCTCAGTGGCTTTCCAAGAGTCCTGAATGTCAATGTTAGTAAAAAGGAACAGCTCTGCCTTTGCTTTAACAACTCTCTCCTTATTTTCAGGGCTAATAACTGCTGCCATGGATGCCCTGCTTTTACTGCCTTGCTCATTCATTTGCATCTGTCCATTTTTTTCGACAAAAACATTTTTCTGTTGCATAGTGATTTAGGAAGTCAATTTAGGAAGTTTTTTGTTGTTTTTCTTTTGAGAGGTTAAGAGGGGGGGAAAGGCTAAGTTAGATAAAATAGCAAAACTCCAATACTGATTGTCAGCTTCCCTGTAGCCGTCCCCACTAACACATAGGAGCAGTGAGTTCTTATCTTGGATCTTAGTTCAACTGTTTAACCTTTTTTTTTTTCTTCTTGAGACAGGGTCTCACTGTGAAGCCCTGGCTGGCCTGACTGGCATGAAACTCAGGATGTTTTCTATGCTGCCCTTCAACTTAGCCACTTGCTTCTGAATTCCAAGTACTAGGATTGAGATGTATGCCACCACATTTAGGCTAACCTCTTAATATGTGAATAAAAATGACTTAATTCTGTTTTTAGTTTTCAAATAGTGTTGGGGTAGAATATATAATGGATCAAACAAGTTTTGGAAACCAGTGGTGTCCTTTCAGTACTTAGATCCTTCCATGAATGATAGAACAACACAGAATTATTTAACTTGAAGAAGTAGAAGTCATTAAGATATAGTGGAAAGGGTATCGTCTCTGTGTTTAAGTAGATCTGTATTCAGGTGGTTCTCTTAATTTTGCTTGTATAATCTTGGACCAGTCACTTAATCCTTCTAGCTGTCATGCACAGTCTTTTGGCATTTCAACCCAGTGTTCTTATCTGCAAAGTCCATACTTGAGAGTTGTGCACAAGTTACCACACACACACAGACACACCATACACACTGCACACACATAATACACATACACACAGGCAAAACAACAACAAAAAAGAAAACCTTCATTGTTTTAAGTAAATTGACAGGTTTTTTGTTTTGTTTTTCACATCCGTGTGCAGGATTACCTTTAAAAAGCTCAGGAGAACTATGGCCTGGAGCAAACCACTGCAGCCAAGAGGATGTTCTGTCTACTGAGACTAGCTGCCAACCTAGTGAACATGAGCAGGAGCAACATTTTAGGCACTGCGAGATCCATGAAGTCCACAGTGGGGCGCAGGCCTTAGTAACACAATGTGGGTGGGGATCCCCAAGCAACTTTCAGGCCACATAAACCAAAGATCCATATGACATTCAGACAGCATCTGTGACACATAAGTTTATAGTTTTGTGTCGGGCAGTATTTATATTTTTGACCAGGTGTGCCGGTAGGCTGCAAATCAGATATCTTTGCATCTGCAAAGAGATAAAAATAGTGAACTATCACTGTTTTAGGAGTGAAGTGATAGACATGAACTATTCTACTTACTGGTATCTAACAAGTTATGCCAGCACTTAGTGACATGAAATAATCACCATCTTATTATTTGTAGATTCTGTGTGAGAACTAATTTAACAGGGCCCAGGAGCAATTGCTGTTTTCTTTTCTACAGTACAATGTGCTTACTGGGCTGGGGATGCCTGGAAGTCAGAATGCTTGGGGACTGGAGAATTCATTTCCAGACATGCCTGTTCATGTATCTAATGACTCAAACATAGTTTCAGATGAGGCTATAGATTGGAGCTCTTATTTATGAACTCTCCGTTGTGGCCGAAGGGGGTGATATACTACCTGAGTTTTGAGAGAAGTATCCTTAGAATGAGTATTCCAAGAAAATCAGATAGAAGGTAAAAGCCTCTTGATAAAAGGTAAAAGCTCCTAGAAATCATAAGGCATTTTCTTCAACACTACCAATTAAACAGCCTTCTACATGCTAGGCAAGCGTTATCCCTAACCTTCCAGATTGTTTTTAAAATACTTTCTATTGGCTTAGCTGATATATGAAGTATAGTAGAGGCCATGCTTTGAGTAATTCTTGGACCACAAGTTGGTTGGACCACAAGTTGCTTAATTTATTAAATAAACATATTAATCTTTGGGGTCCGAAAGATTGATTTCAGTCTTTAGTGCCTGGAACACTAGCTATTATATTTTCTAGCAATGTAGCATTGCCAAGGTTATGCCCCTCTCTTAGCCTCTTCATCTTTAGAAATAAAGTTAATATCTCTCTATGCATCATTTATAAAAATAGGTTGACAGTGGATGTAGTAGAAGAAACTGCTTGTGTTAAAGACTAGTATTGGATCTTAATTTAAATGTTTTATTTATTTGAGATAGTCTTTCATGTAACTCAGGCTGGCCTTCAGCTGGCTTTGTAGTCTAGGATGGCCTAGCATTTCTAATTCTCCTGCCTCTACTTCCCATGTGTGGATCTTAGAGGCTTGGACTATCATACCCAGTTCATAGTTAGGTACTGAAGTTTTAAAAGTAGCATGCTGCCCCCTAGAGACAGAACACTATTTAATCAGGGAGATTTTAATTTTTTGGCATGCGTAAACTTGTATTTGGAATTAGTATGAAATGTTAAGCAGCTTTAAGTTTTGTTTTGTTTGCCTTGCTTTGGTTTTCACTTCCCTCCCTCTCCTTTTTTTCCCCCACTAGGAGAATTAAGCCTTTATTTCCATGTTTCTCAAATTAAGCTGGGTGAGTTGGTTGCTTTGAGGGGATTAGTCAGAGACCAAATCCCACCCCCCTATCTGTTTACTCTGACTCTTCCTTGGCTGGGGCAGCAAGAGCAGCAGTGATGGTAGCAGCCATAAGGGCAGCAGCCAGGAATGTAGATGGATCAGTTGGAAGGCCTTGACCTTTTCAGCGAGTGGGAAGGTACTCTCAGTTTCCACAAAGCCAGTACCTGCTCATATCCATTGATGATGGAGTGTGACACTGAGGTTACAGTCAGGTTGCAGACAAACACTGGCAATATGGACACCTTCTAGGAGGCAAGAGTCTGCTCTGTGATGTCACACACTTCCAGGTTGTAAAGACTGCCATTGTCAAACTTCTGTTGGAGGATCAGCCCAAAGGAGAAGGAGATGTTCAGTATATTCAACAGTATGGCTTCACTGGCTCCTACTTTGTCTCCTGTTTTTATCAGCTGCATACCACTCAGAGTTTCAATGGAACCTCTGTAGATTTTAGTGGTGATGCCTAAAGCCTGGAAGAAAGAGGTCTTCTCAGGCCCCAGACCAGTGTTCTGAAGTGGTTACCTAACCTGGGGCAGTGGAACCAGCATGGGTGGCAGCTGGTGCCTTATTAGCCAGCAGCATGTCCCTAATTTTGGTGAGGTCCTCTCCATATACCCCTGGATATGAGGCAGCAGTTTCTCCAGAGCTTGGTTATTTTCCAGATGCCCTACATGGCCCTGCACATCATGATTTTCTTGCCAATTGGCACCACTGCTTTCCCTCATGAATCTGCTGCATCTGCTTTGAGCCCGCATTGTTTGTTCTGACAATGAAGCATTTTGGGTAATCATCCAAAAGTTGGATGATGATAAGGAAGTAGTTGGACTTTCGAGTCTCTCTGTTTTCTCTGGGTATCATGGTGATGCATCAGGGATTGCCATGCAGGGTTTAAAGACAATGTCACTCTAAAGAGGATGCCAGGTGAGCCCCCTTTTTGTTTTTTATTCTACTGGAATGTTGAGCCCTCTTTTTGTTTTTTATTCTTCTACTGGAATGTTCGTGAGTAAATCTACAATTCCTTCTCCCTGAATTAACTGGCTTCATATTTTTATTTTCCTTTTGAAATTTTGCTAGTTTGTTATTTCTTTTTGAAATTTGTCTAGTTTGGAAATATGTTTTTTAGAAGAATAAGAACTCCAACCAGCCGGACGGTGGTGGCGCACGCCTTTAATCCCAGCACTTGGGAGGCAGAGGCAGACGGATCTTTGTGAGTTCCAGGCCAGCCTGATCTACAAAGTGAGTCCACGACAGCCAGGACTACACAGAAAAACCTTGTCTCTAAAACCAAAAAAAAAAAAAAAAAAAAGAACTCCAACCATACATTTTAGAATAAAAGATTAGGTAATAAATGACGAAAGCTAATACTATATTTTCTATTAAATTTAAAAATATAGCAACAATTTTAATTACAGAAACTTAGATCATTCATTCATATAGTAGCATTTAGAAAGTTATTCATTGTGGTAAAATACATGTAGTATTTACTATCTAAACCAGTTTTAAGTACACAGTTTTGTGATAGTATGTGCTTCTGTTTCATTGTGGAATCTCCAGAATGCTTTTCTTTTTTTTTTTTTCCTCTCGAGACAGGGTTTCTCTGTGTACTAAGACCTGGCTGTCTTGAACTTACTCTGTAGACCAGGCTGGCCTTGATTTCACAGAGATCCACCTTCCTTGGCCTCCCCGAGTGCTGGGATTAAAGGTGTATGCTACCATGCCCAGCAGGCTTTTCATTTTTAAAGACATCAGGTAACTTTCATTCCTCTTTCTGGTTTGTTTGGTTGTTTTTTCTGAGAAAAATTTGTGTACCCTGGCTGTCCTGGAACTTGCTCTGTAGACCAGCCTGGCCTCAAACTCCCAGAGATCTACCTGCCTCTGCCTCCCAAGTGCTGGGATAAAAGGTGTGTGCTACCACTGTCTGGCTACCGCTTTCTGTTTTTTTTATTGTACTATTTACTTTATATAAGTCAGTGGTTCTTAACTTGTGGGTCTTGACCCCTTTGGGGGTTGCATATCATATATTTACATTATGAGTTATAACAGCAAAATTACTGTTATGAAGTAACAACTAATTTTATTGAGTTGAGTTTTTATCCTGTACCTTGCTAAATTTGCCCTTTCTGTGTGTAGAATGTTAGACTTCTCCGTATAAGCTCATATTATCAGCAAATAGTGATACTTTTAATTCTTCCTCTCATTTATTTTCTTGCATTGCTCCATAACTTTGATGCCTAAGTAAAACTACCATCAATATGATGGCTAAGGGTACTTTTTTCATATGCCTTTGGTTATATTGAATATAATATATTGAGAATATATATAATATATTATTCTTCTAGTCTTAGCCTGCTGATTGGCTTTACACTGACATGAACATAGTTCTGCACCTGCTGGCATCCTTTTGGATTTCCAGGATTGTGGAAAGCTTTTATATGGTGGGAGCTTTTAGTCTTTTATGCATATTTTCTCCAGTTCACATTTGTTTTTGTTTTAGTCATCTTCTTTTCTGCTCTATTAGTTACTGATAATTCTGGCTGTTTTGTTTTTGAATAATTACTGCTGGTAATTTTTCAAAGAGTGCTTTGGATAAAAGGCTGTTTGTAACAATCAATTTCATAGATAAAATAAGCATGCTATGCAAGTAGGAGTTTTTAGGTATCTGTTAGAATGGTTAGATAATGGTTTCTCCAGAAATTGGGACATTGAAGGAGCTTCATGATCTTACTTTTCTGATCTGGTGGTTGCAAGAATGTTTCTATAGCTTTCATAATTGCTAGCTTGTTCGCCTCTCTCTTTCTGTCTTTGCCATTTTACTCCCATTTATTGAATTCAATTCCATTGGTCAACGTGTCTGTTTTTGTGCTAATACCATGCTGTGGTTCAACTTGAAATTGGAGCTAGTGATAACTTCCAAAATTCTTTTATTATTCAGGATTGTTTAAGCTGTCCTAGGTTGTGTTTCCATACATTTAAAATTAAATGGCTCTTAATTTTAGCTTTCTCTCTTTGTTTCCTTGCTTGGCTCCCTTTTCCCTTCCCCTGCCACACCTCACTTGACCCTCGCATTCCAGTACCTCCATCCATAACTGTTTATTCTATTTTCTTTTCCTATGTGTATTCCCTAGTTCATTACTCTATACATAACCTCTGTAGTTCAAGATTTGTGAAGATTTGTGTTGGAATTTTGATGGGGAGTACAATGAATCTGTAGATTGCTTTTGGTAGGATGGCCATTTTTATTATGTTAATACTACCAATCCATGAACATGGCAATCTTCAGTTTCTTTATGTCTTGAAGTTTTTATCATACAAATCTTTTACTTACTTGGTTAGAGTTACCCCTAAGATATTTTAAATTATTTGAGCCAATTTTGAAAGGTGTTGTTTCCCTGATTTCTTTCTCAGACTGTCATTTGTATTTAGGAGGGCTACTGTTTTTTTGTGAATTAATTTTAGCAGGTGAGTTAAAAACCAGCTACTTTGCTAAAAGTATTTACTTTTCTGGTGGAATTTTTAGGGTCACTTATATACTATTATATCAACTGCAAAGAAAGATACTTGATTTCTTCCTTTCCAATTTGTATCCCCTTGATCTCCTTCAGTTGTCTTATTGTTCTAGCTAAGACTTCAGAATTATATTGAATAGGTATGGAGAGAGTGGACAATCTTGTCTTGATCCTGATTTTAGTGGAATTACTTTGAGTTTTTCTCCATTTAAGTTGATATTGGCACTTGCCATAAATTGCTTTCATTATGTCGAGATTTTATTATGAAGGGATGTTAGATTTCTCAAAGTCCTTTTCTACATTTAATGAGATGATCGTGTTTTTATCTTTCAGTCTCTTTCTATGGTGGATTACATTTATTGATTTATGTATGTTGAACAATCCCTACGTCTCTGGAATGAAGCCCTACTTAATCATGGTGCATGATATTTTTGATGTATTCTTGGATTTGGTTGGAAGTATTTTATTGAGTATTTTTTGCATCTATGTTTATAAGGAAGATTAGTCTGTAATTCTCTTTCTTGGGTTTTTATGTGGTTTGGGCATCAGAATAATGAATTGGGCAATATTCTTTCTGTTTCTATTTTGTGGAATAATATGAAGACTATTAACTTTATTGACATTAATGCTTCTTTGAAAGTCTGATAGATTTCTGTGCTAAAACTATCTGACTCTAGGCTCTTTTTGGTTGGAAGACTTATAACTACTTCTACTTCACTGGGGCTAAAGGTCTGTTTAAATTGCTTATATGATCTTGATTTAACTTTGGTGAGCAGTATGTGTCAAGACAATTATCCGTTTCTTTTAGATTTCATAGTCCTAGCTGTCCTGAAACTCACATAGATACACATACACATATACATATACATTCCAGTTTGAGAGAGTACAGGTTTAATGTATGTCCTTATGAGTCTTAGGGTTGCCTTAGTGTCTGTTGTTATGTCCCTGTTTTTTTATTTCTGATTTTGTTAATTTGGATCTTTTCTCTTTGCCTTTTAGTTAATTTGGATAAGGATTTGTCAGTCTTACTGTTTTTCATAAGGTACTAACTTTTTTCCCAAAGATTCTTTGTTTTTTTTTTTGGTTTTGTTTTGTGTTTTAGTTTTTTTTTCTCTTTTTTTCATTCAGCCCTCAGTTTGATTTTTTTTTTCCTGCCATCTACTCCTTTTGTGTGTGATTTCTTCTTTTTGTTCTAGAGCTTTCAGGTGTGCTGTTAAGTTACTAGTAATGAGATCTCTCCAAAAAATGTTTTTTTATATAGGCACTTAGTGCTATGAACTTGCCTCTTAGAATCATCTTCATTGTGTCCCGTAAGTTTGGGTATGCTGTGTATTCATTTTTTGTCAATTCTAGAAAGTTTTTAAGTATTTTCTTAATTTCTCTCTACTCATTTTTCATTCGGTATGATTTGTTCAGTTTCCATGTATTTGTTAGCTTTCTGCTGATTCTGTGGTTAATATCCAGCTTTAATCAGTGGGGGTCAGATAAGATGCAGTGTATTAGTTCAATTTCCTTGTATCTGTCGAGACTTGTTTTATGTCCAAGTATGTTGTCAGTTTTGGAGAAAGTTCCCTGAGGTGCTGAGAAGAAGGTGTATTCTTTTGCATTTGGGTGGAATGTTCTTTAAAGATCTGTTAGGTTCATTTGGTTTATATATCAGTTAGCTCCAGCATTTCTGTTTAATTTTTGTCTGAATGACCTGTTGTTTATTGGCAAGAGTCAGGTATTGAAGTCTCCCACTATCACTGTGAGAGTCAATATGCTGCTTAAGCACTGTAGTTTGTTTGTGTTTGCTTTTGTTGTTTTGGGGGAGGATTCGAGACAGGGTTTCTCCGTGTAACAGCCCTGACTGTCCTGGAACTCTCTTTGTAGACCAGTCTGGCCTCAAACTCACTGAGATCTGCCTGCCTTGGCCTCGGGAGTGCTGGGATTAAAAGTGTACACCACCACGACCAAAACTGCTTTTTGTTGTTTTTATTTTTGTTTTTTGATTATGTATGAAGTTAGATTACCTTGTATTTGGTGGATAGATGTTAAGAATTGCAAAGTCCTCTTGGTGGTTTTTTTCCTTTTGAGTATGTTGTGTCTATCCCTATCTTTTCTGATTAGTTTGGTTTGAAATCTGTGTTGTCAGATATTAAAATGGCTACACCAACTTGCTTTTTAGGTCCACTTGCTTGGAATATCTTTTTCTATCCTTTTACCCTGAGATGATGCTTATCCTTAATTTCTTGATGTTAAGGAGTGTTTCTTGGAGTCAGCAGAAGTATGGGTCCTGTTTTTGCATTCATTCTGTTAGTCTGTGTGTTTTTATTGGGCAATTGAGACCATTGATGTTGAGAGAGATCAACGAGCAGTGTTTTTGATTCCTGTTATTTTGGTTGGTTGGTGGGGGGGGTGCATGTGTTTGTGTGTGGATGTGTGTAGTGTGTGCACACTTTTGACTTTCTAGTTTGACATTATTCTCTTGGTTGAAGTTAACCTCATTTGTTTGGAGTTTTCTATCTAGTGCCTCCTGTAGGGCTAGATTTATAGATAGATAATGCTTAAATTTTGTTTTTATCATGGAATGTTTTATTTTCTCCATCTATTGTGATTGAAAGTTTTGCTTGGTATAGTAGTCTGGACTGGCATCTGTGGTCTCTTAGAGACTATATCAATCTATCCAGATCATTCCAGCTTTTAGAGTCTCCATTGAGAAGGCAGGTATAATTCTAATATGCCTTTATAAACAACTTGATCTTTTTCCTTGCAGCTTTTAATAATCTTCTTTGTTTTGTATGTTTAGTGTTTTGATTATTATATGCTGAGGGGACTTGGTTTCTCTAGTCCAGTCTGTATGGTGTTCTGTATGCTTCTTGTACCTTGATAGGCATTTCCTTCTTTAGGTAGGGAAATTTTCTTCTATGATTTTGTTGAAAATATTTTCTGTGTTTTTTGACCTGTATTTCTTGTCCTTCCCCTATTCCTATTATTCTTAAATTTGGTCTCTTCATAGTGTTCCAGATTTCCTGAATGTTATTTTTGCCAGTTTTTTAGATTTAACAATTTTCTTTGACCGAATTATCCATTTCTTCTATTGTGTCTTCAGTGTCTGAGATTCTCTCTTCCACCTCTTGTATTCTGTTGGTGATGCTTGCCTCTGAGGTTCCTGTTTACGTTCCTAATTTTTTTAAGTCCAGGTTTCCCTCAGTTTGGGGTTTTTGTTTGATTCTATTTCTGCTTTCAGGTCTTGAATTGTTTCATTCATTGTCTTCTACTTTTTGTTTGTGTTTTCATAGCTATCTTTAAGGGATATTTATTTATTCTTTAAAGATCTCTATTATATTCATAAAGGCTCTTTTAAGGTCTTTTTCATGTGCTTCGGCTATGTTGGAATACTCAGTGCCTGCTATTGGTTGCTGGGCTCTAATGGAGGCATATTGTCCTGACTGTTATTGATGTATTTTTATGCTATCATCTAGTCATCTGGGATGGGGAAGATGTAATTCTAGGTGTTGATAACATTCTGGGATCATGACAGGTGTAGCTACTGGAGGATTACAGGTAAAATGTGTTTCTTAGTATTGGGAGCTGACACTTAGAAATGGGGATAGGCTAGAGGTCTGGAGGCATTCTTAGGAGGGAGGATGGCAGAATTTTCCACCAGGATCTGCTTATTTAGTCTCCTTGGAATTGGGGTAGAGAGTGAAAAGTGGTCATCTTGAGACGGTTTGTTACAGAGCAGAACTGTGGATGAGATTGGGGTATTGGATTCGAGGAGTATAGGCATGAGGTTATTGTGTAATTCAAATGCTGATTTCTGTACTCCCCATATCTGGTTGCAATCCTTGTTCTGAGAATCTCCTGTCTGAATGTTGTATAAACACTGCTCCCCAATTGTCCCCTGATATGCCAATAAAGCAGTTTACAGCCAATTTTGAGCAGGGGAGAGAAGTTAGAGGAGGAGGAGAAGATTCAGCCATGGGCAGAGGTCTAGGAAACATGAGGAAGGACCAGCTGGGGCAGAGGAAGTCCTGACCTGTAAGTATTGTGGGGGCTGTGGCAAAGAGGGACTGTAGTTAGCCTACCTGTTTCAGAGTGGCCTAACATTCAGACAGGGAATGTCTGCTGGAGTTGGGGGCTAGGATAAAGCAATTAGTAGGGGAATGGAAGGTGGGAGAGATTAGGAGGGGGAAGATCTGTGTGATCTACTGGAGATTGGGTTCAGGGGTGGGCACTAGCAACAGGCATTCTGCAGAACTGGCTTTGGGGCATTGGATTTGGAGGAGCAGAGGGAGAAAGAGCTCTGCAGTCAGTCTATCTGCTTCCCTGGCCAGAGCAGCTTTTTGGTTTTTCAAAGGGCTTACATTAAAATGCTACCAAGCTCATTCTTAGTGAGGTTCAGCTGTTTGTCCTAATATAAAGTTCTTCATGGTGTAGCAGACAACCTTTTTGTTCATTTCCAGACTTTTGAAAATATTGATATTGACACTTTACCAATGCTTTTTTTTACATTTTTGGAGGAGTGGGTTTCCAGCAGTCTTACTTCACTTTTTAGAAATGCTTCCTGCATCTTTTCTTTATTCTTTTTATATAAAGTTGGATGTACCAAACTTTATAGTTGCCTTTCAGAGGACTTTTTTATATTTAAAAATTGGAAATTATGAAGATTAGAATTCAATAAAAGATCCTATGAGAAATTTCACCCAGTAGCAGATCAAAACAGATGCTGAGACACACAATCAAACATTAAGTGGAGCTCTGGGAGCCCTATATAATAAGAGAGGGAGGAAGAATAGAGAGACCTGGCGGGGTTAAGATCAACACATGAGATCAACAGAACCAACTAACCTAGGCCCCTAGAGGCTTACAGCAACTGAAACATTAACCAAAATTAGAAGAAAAAAAGCTTAGACTTGACCTAGACCCCCCTATACAAATATAGAGGATAAGCAACTTGGCCCTTATACAGATCCCTTAACAAGTAGAGATAGGGCTCAGTCATGGACTTTGTTACCTGTTAGTGGGACACTTTACCGTAGTGGAGCTGCCAAGTCTGGCCCCAGAGCAAGAAGAAGCTCTTAGCCCTCATGTGACTGATGAACTGAGGGGGACTGATAATGTGGGGAGACCCCCCACACCGGTGGAATAGGATAGGTGGGAGAGGGGATAGAAGGTGAGAGAGTGGGACTGGGAGGGGAGGAGAGGAGGGCTGTGATTGAGATGTAACTTGAATTAATAAATAAAAGTATTAAAAAAAAAGAATTCAAGGCTGGAGAGATGGCTCAGTGGTTAAGAGATCTTCCAGAGGACTCATGTTCAAATCCCAGCAACCACATGGCAGTTCATAGCTGTCTGATTGCTGGGTGTAATGTCTTTAATTCCAGCACTTGGGAAGCAGAAGCAGGTGGATCTTTGTGAGTTCAAGGCTAGCCTGGTTTACAAAGTGAGTCCAGGACAGCCAAAGATACACAGAGGAACCCTGTCTGGGGGGGGGAAAAAAAAAACAAAACAAAACAAAAAAGAATTCAACAAAAGATAACTCACTTTCAAGTGGTTGCTGAGAACTCAACTCATTGCTTTCTTAATTGGACGAACATTTTATGTAGACTAATTAGTAAGTACTGTAACTAGGGTAAGTAGTATTTATGAGGTATTAACATTTTAAAAAGTTACTTGGGGTGGAGAGCTGGCTCAGAGGTTAAGAGCACTGGCTGCTCTTCCAGAAGTCCTGAGCACCCACATGGTGGCTCACAATCATCTATATTGAGATCTGGTGCCCTGTTCTGGCCTGCATACAAAGAGGCAGAACACAAATAAATCTTTTTTTAAAAAAGTTATTCTTGACATTTTAAGAACCAAGAAACTTGTTTCTCAGTTGATTATTTGTTTTCTTGTGTTGCTTTATTTATACAAATGTTATTTATTTTCAGTGACACTCCATTTCTGCAAATGTCATTATGGTGACAGTAATAGAAAGTTATGATTTACTATTGTGGATATTTAGAAAAGTAGATGAGAAGAGTTGTCAGTGCTTTGCTAGATACATTGCTGCAAGGTTCTTCTTGAGGTTCTCACTGATCCAGTAATAAACTGTAAAACCCAAGAGCCTTTAAATTTCAACTCCATGTACTATGTTGTTGGGGAGATAAGGTTGTTAGGAGCACCTGAGTGTTACTTCCTAGCTTTACATAATTACAATCCAGGGTTACTTAATAGTCCTTTATAGGTCTATACAGAACTCAAACTACTAATTCCAATTTTTTTGTTTGCATTTTTTAAAAATTTTCTCAAATGAAACACAGAAAAGTAGTACAATGAGAAAAATGGTTATTTAAATGTTTGTTTTTTCAGTGTTCATACATTTTATTGACAAATTATAAAGTAAATCTAAGATTACCAGCCAAATTAGCTAGTAGAAGAGCATTCCTTTAATTAATGACAAACTTAATTAAGAATCCTTATAAATAAGATGAATAATAACAATACTTTTTAGAGATGGTCATTTAAAGGAAAATAAACTAATAATTTGAAAGTTACACAGGAACTTTGTGAGACAGGAAGAACATCTGACTTTTAAGTCAGTGGACTCTCTTTAGTGAAGTTGAGACCATTGATCTCTTCAGGTTCTCCCATTCTACACATGTTCCTAATCCAAGCTCTTCCGTGGCCCAGAAACCTTCTTCCAAGAGATTAAAAGAATATATTGGGGATTCATAACCCTTAAATATTGATCGAGGAAGGAGGAAAAGGAAAAGAAATCAGAGGTAATTAAGAAGGTTAGTTCAAGTGTTGGTTCTCTGTTCCTATGGCTTCACTTCATGAAATTCAACCAGCAGCTGATTATGTATTTATAATATAATTGATCATTTGCTAGTAAAAAAAAAAAATTTAGAAAAATGTTTTAGACCCAACCCAGTATTCTGGTTTTCAAAATAAAGGCTTATATATATATATATTTTAATCACTAGGAAACTAATGTAAATCAGAATTTCTGAAGTTTTATATATATATATATATATATATATATATATATATATAGTAGAAGAAAAATAGAAAGAGGAAAATTAGTCAACATAGTATTCTTGTAAGAAAGAGGTAAAACTTTATTAAAGGAAAGACTTCATTCCTCCAGATTGTTTTAAAAGCCTCTCTTCTCATTTAAATGTTTTAAAGATTTATTTTTAAATTATATGTGCTTGTGTATGTATGTATGTATCTGTATGAGTTTTGCAGTTTAGATTTTATATTTAAATCTGATTCATTGAGTGCTTTTGAATATAAAACAATAATAATAATGGTATTGTCAGGGTAGTGAGATAGCTTAGCAGGTGAAGGTACATGCTGCCCAGTTTGATGACTCAACAGAATCTACATGGTGGAAGAAGAGCATCTACTGTGGCAAGTTGTTCTCTGACAGCCACATGTGTGCCATGGCACACACACATCCCATCCCCAAATAAATTAAAATGAAAGGAGAGAGATGGCACTTCAACAATAATAGAGAGTTGTATATATACAAAAATAACAAAGGAGCCTCAGTCCATACACTACCTCTCATTTTGACCAGATTTAGATTTAGTATAGAACCTAAAGTGAAATTTTTGGAAGAAAATCTTTAATATCTAAGTTTGGTGAAGTACTGTTAGATGTGACACCAAAAGAATGGTTTATTAAAGAATATGTGTATATCTGCTCAAAAGCCAGTGTGATGCACACACCTTTAATGCTAGCACTCCATGGGCAGAGGCAGGCAGACTCTGTGAGTTTAAGACCATCCTCATCTACATAGGCCAACCAGAGCTACAACAGTGAGAACCTGTCTCAAAAAAAGAAAAGGAAAGAAAAGAATACCAACTATGTTTATTCATCAACAGTGATGCTGTTTAGGATTATAGCATACAGTTGGAGAAAAAATTCCCACATTTATTAGTGTTTCCAAATTCCTGATATGTTACTCTTTGACATTCCAGTACAATAAATCAGTATTCCCAGGTATTCTCAGAGTTTTCAAAATTATATTTTAGACATACTTCTAACAATCTTCAGACTATATGATTTGAATAAAATTCTTGTTTGAAGAGTGAAATACACTAACTTTAACAGTACTTACAGAGAAGTACATCTTACAGAAATATTCAGTGAAAAACAATTTAAAATTTACATCTCCATTTGTTGGACTGAAAGGGGGAGCTGTTAGGGGGAAAAGATATACCTTAAACTTAAAAAAAAAACATAAGGGAAGAGGATGGGGGTTGAGGGGGAAGAGGGTAAGAGGGTGGGACTGGATGGGGGAGTAGGGAGGGGATTGTGATTGAGATGTAACTTGAAGAAATAAAAAATAAATTAAAAAAATTACATCTCTTGCTGGGCATGTGGGCACACACCTGCATACCCTTAATCGTAGCACTCAGGAGGTAGAGGCAGATGGAGCTCTGTGAATTCATGAGTGCCAGGCCAGCCTGCCCTACAAGAATCCAGGACAGCCAGGGCTTTGTTTCTTTTTGTCTTGTTGTCTTTTTTTTTTTTAATTAATATGTCCTTTGTGGTGTTCATAGATAAATGCAATAACTAATGTTGTGTGACTCTTTTTTATTTGTATTTTTTATTTTTGTTTATTTATTACTTCAAGTTATATTTCCATCACAGTGCCCTCCTTCCATCTCTCCCGGTTCCACCCTCCCACCTTCTCTTCCCTCTCCTCCGATGTGGAGTGTCCCTATATATCAGCCCCTCTCAGTTCAACAGTCATATGAGGGCTAAGAGCTTCCTCTTGCACTGGGGCTTACATGGTAGCAATTCTAGGGCAAATTGTCCCATTAACTGGTAACAAAGTCTATGTTCCTGATCCTTTTGGTGTGTTGGTTCTAGGATAGTTATCATGTACTATATAGCTAAAATCCAATTATAAGTGAGTAGATGCCATGTGCATCTTTCTGAGTCTGGATTAGCTCACTCAGGATGTGCTTTTCTAGTTCCATCCATTTGGCTTCGAATTACATGATTTCCTTGTTTCTGATGGCTGAGTAGTATTCCATTGTGTAGATGTACCACAGTTTTTTTTTTTTTATCCATTTGTCGGTTGAGGGACATCTGGGTTGTTTCCAGTTTCTAGCTATTACAAATAGGGCTGCTATGAACATAGATGAGGATATGTCCTTGTGGTTTGGTGAGGAATCATTTGGGTGGATACCCAGAAGTGATATGGCTGGGACTTGAGGTAGGGCTATTCCAAGTTTTCTAAGATATCCTCAGACTGATTTCCATAGTGGTTGCACAAGCCTGCACTCCCACCAGCAATGGAGAAGTGTTCCCCTCACCAGCATGTGCTGTCATTTGAGTTTTTGATCTTAGCCATTCTGGCAGGTGTGAGATGGAATCTCAGAGTGGTCTTGAGTTGCATTTCTCTGATGATTAAGGATGTTGAGCATTCCTTCAAATGATACTACAAAGCAATAGTAATAAAAACAGCATGGTACTAGTATAGAAACAGACCAGTTGACCAATGGAATAGAATTGAAGACCCAGAAATGAACCCATACACCTATAGTCACTTAATTTTTGACAAAGAACCGTACAATGGAAAAAGGACAGCATCTTCAACAGATGGTGCTGGTCTAACCAGATGTTGATATTTAAAAGAATGAAATTAGACCCATGCTTATCACCTTACACAAACCTTAAGTTCAAGTGGATCAAATATCTTAACATAAGGCCCGACACACTAAATCTAATAGAAGAGAAAGTGGGGAAAAGCCTCAAATTCATTGGCACAGGTGACAACTTCCTGAATAGAACACAAACTGCTCAGGATCTAAGACCAATAATCAATAAATGGGACCTCACGAAACTGACAAGCTTCTGTAAGGCAAAGGACACTGTTACTAGAACAAAATGGCGACCTACAGATTGGGAAAAGACCTTTACCAACCCCACTTCTGACAGAGGGCTAATATCTGTAATTTATAAAGAACTCAAGAAATTAAACACCAAGAAACCAAATAATCCAATCAAAAAATGGGAAACAGAGGTAACCCGAGAATTCACAAAGGAGTATCTAACAGCCAGGGCTCTGTTACTCAGAGAAACCCTGTCTCAAAAGCCAAAACCACATCCCCCAGTAAGGTGCCAGCCAGCCCTTCAGGTTGGCATGCTTGCCTCATCGCACTGAGAATCTATCCCCTCAGCTCATCTTTTGTAGTTTTTAGCTTAATGTTCTGTATATGTTTTATTATATATGTACATTTTATTTTTTGCTTATCTTTTATAGATAGGGCTATATTTTAAATTTAACTCCATGTATTTTTTGTATAAACCATGTAATTTCCAAGCATGGCTACTTTTATTTCTTTCTGTATGCACCCTGCCATTTACCACTCTCACTTTCACTGAATTATTTCTTTGTTTCTGATTTAGGGTAAGAATGTTTAGGCTCTAACCATTAAATTAATTAGGATAGTAGCCATATAGACTGCTTCTGTAGATGCCCTTAATCATGTTAAGGAAGGTCCCCTTTCTTTATAGTCTTTTTGAGAATTTTTATTGTAAAAGCTTAGTAAATTTTGTCATATGCTTTTCTGCATTGATTGAAAAGCTAATGTGATTTTTTTTTCTTTACTCAGTTAATATGGTGGATGACATTGGTCAGTTGTTATATTACTGTAAGCCTTGCCACACTTCAGAAATAAAACCCTTCTAAGTACAGTTCTTTGATGCATTGATGAGTTCTTCTGTATGCCTTTGGTGTTTCAGTAGGATGAAATGAAGATGACAAGTGCTGCCTCGTGTGCCTCCTGCGAGACTGTAGACACAGTGTTAATTGTGCCTTAAATAGTAAGCCATCTGAGTTTGCAAATGCCATAGGGTTTTACACTTTTTTAATTCAATTTTTAAAATAGCTACAGGGCTATTTAAATTGTCCCTTATATTAATTAAATTCTGATATTTTGTGCCTTTGGAAGAATTGAACCACTTTATGTGTCAAATTGCTGTGCTCAAGTGCAAATTGTTTTTAGTATTATTTTGATGTGTACAAGGTCCAGATGGTGCCCTCTGTTTAATTCCTAATGTTAATTATTTTTTTCTTTTCTTTTGTTAATCTTTGTTCACTTGGTTCTTTTAAAAGGATCAGCTTTGGGTCCCATTGACTTTCTTTTTTCTTTTGGAGCATTGTATAGAAGTCTTTAATTGTTCACTTTTATTTCCTTCCCACTGTTTACTATGATTTCAATTCGTTTTTCTCTGTCTGAATTCTTAAGGAGGTTAGATTATTGGTTGGAGGCATGTCGCAGTTTCCTACTACATACATGCAATCCTATACATTCTCCTTGTTAGTGCTGCTCTCTGTGGCTCATAAATTTTGCTAAGTTGTATTTTTAGTTTTACTGTGTATCTTTTGGTTTCCTTTGAGATTTCTTCTTTGTCCCATGTGTACTTAGAAAGTATGCTATTTACTTTCTTTTTGTTTGGAGATTTTTTCTATTGTTAATTTCTAATTTAATTAATCCTTTTGTTTGGAGATTTTTCTATTGTTAATTTTTAATTTAATTGTCCTGTTCTTAGGTCACATATTTTGTATAATTGCAGTTCCTGAAGTATGTTTAGTTTTGTTTTGTGTCCCAGGATATGGTCTTTCATAGTAAATGTTCAAGGGAAATTTGAAAGAAATATGTGTTCTACTATCAATTGCAAAGTGTTTTTTAAATGCCCATTAGATCCTGGTAGTTGATGTTGTTATTATATTATACTATATTTCTTTATTTAACTATATCAGTTATTGAGAAATGAGAGTAGAGTTCTTTTTTCATAGTGGATTTGCCTATTTTTTAATTTCAGATTTCAAATTTCAATTCATATATTTTGTGGCTGTGAATTATTGACTGTTTGTGGACTGTTTTTATCACTGTGTGATTCCTTCCTTGCTAATTATCTAGTATTAATATAGCTACTCCTTCTTTTATTGATTGTTTCCAGTATTGATATTTTCCCATTGTCATGCTTTCTATCTCCAATGTTATGATATGTTGAGTTTCTTGGAGGTAGTTTTTTGTTGTTTGTTTACTATTAGGTCAACATCTGTCTTTTAACCGATAAATTTTACCTGGTTAGTCCTTCCTTGTCAGCATATTAAAACTCTTTTCTTGTATATTGCTTTATATTTAATGTAATGTTAACATTTCCTTTCAGCTTTTATTTATGAGATATTAACTCCAGTTATTGAATACTACTAACTTAAAAGGCTGTTTCTAGTAGTATTTCTAGTAGTATTTGTTTACTGATTATTTATATGGCATACTACTTATTGTTTATGGTGCATGCCTTTAATGCCAGCATTTGAGAGGCAAAGCCAGGTGAATCTCTTGAGCGTGAGGCCAGCTTGGTCTACAGAGAGAGTTCCAGAACAGCCATGGCTATACAAAGAAATCCTGTCTCACTAAAATAATAATAATATCCCAAATGCCTGTGTTTCTCCTTGTTTAATTTCCTTTATTACATTGTCTTTAAGGTGGAAGTTGTATGTAATGTCTGAAATGCTTTTGTTTTTGTTTTTTTTTCTCTCTATTATGATTGTAGTTTTCTGGGTATAGAATTCAGTGTTCTGAATAATTTTCTTTCAGAACTTTGAAACTACAATTCCATTGTCTTTTAATAGCTATTATTAGTAGCAGTATGATGTTCTTTTATAGGTGGATTTTTTTTTCCCTCTACTTATGTAAAAATTTAACATTGTAGAGAGCTAGGCACCGCACATGCCTGTAATCCCAGCAGTTTGGGAGATTGAGGCAGGAGCTCCAGACCAAACTGGGTACATAGTAAGGCTGCCCCTACCACCTCCTCTCCCCCATTAAAAAAAATAGGGAATAGTTGGTTGAAACTGAAATAGAATAATCTTCGCTATTGTTGTTATTTTACAGTATTTTTTTAATGAGAAGGGAGAAAAGAAACAAAGCAGTCAGTGATTGAAATGAAACAATCCTCTTCCCTGTTATCATTCTACAGTATTTTAGAAAATACATCAGTGAGTAATATCCAACTTGCTGAGCTCTCATATTCCTTCCACTCTTTAAATGCATATACTTTGCATTGGAATATGACTTCCCAAACTTTTAACTGTTAAATTTTCTCAGTAGAACAGTTTAAAATAAAGTTATTTAGAGTGATTTGTAGTTTTACCTTAGATAAATTAAATATATTTTATACCTAATTTTCTTAATCTTGTTTGAAAATTTGTAACTGTTTTCTGTCAATTTTTTTAATCCAAAATGTATATTAACTTTAATTTTTAAGCTATATCATATATTCTATTATACCTTTTATTTAGTGATTTCTGTTTTTTACACCTAGATCCTGTGTGGACAGTAATGACCGCACGTTTCCGATTGCCTGCTGGCAGAACCTACAATGTCCGAGCATCAGAGTTGGCCCGAGATAGGCAGCATACAGAGGTGGTTTGCAACATTCTTCTTCTGGATAACACTGTACAGGCTTTCAGAGTTAATGTGAGTATTTTATTTTCTTCTCCTCCCCTTACCGTCATCATCATCTCTGTATATTAGTCTGAATTTAGATTTATTTTAAAACTAAAACCATTTAGTGCTGTCCAAAAAGGATAAAACCTGGAAGCAGGTAAGTCGACAGCCTAGCTCTGCCAAGACAGGGTAGGTAAGTCCTTCATAACCCCTGCCCTACAATCAATGTCTGTCAGAGAAACGGGGCAAAATGACTGAAGATCAATGCTGTAATGTGTGGAGAGAAAATGGGAACTATCCAGGCAGCCACTGGTATGTCATTTGTTAGTTTGGGAAGCTGCAGGCCCTGTACTTCCTATAAAATCAGATATATTTATCCCTCTCAGGTCTCTGAGGTGGTTGAAGAACAGATAGCTAGAGTCTCATAATTAAATTTTGAGTTGTTTAGGAGTCAAGAGAGTGTTATAGATCTAGGAAGATACTTTTAAAATTGTGTTGCAAGTTAGTATGAATATTGAGTCAGATATAGAACTTTAAACTCATGGAGATGGTTAGATAGTAGAATGTTAAAGTCAGGTACCAAATACATATAGACTGGACATTGGGAATGTATGCTAAGCCATGTAACCCTCATAACTGGGGCCTAATTACCTCTGTTGTATTGTATTGTATTTATTATTATAAGAGAAAGAGCCATTTGTTGGACTGAAAGGGGAAAGTGTAGGGGGAAATAAGATATACCTTAAACTTAAAAGAAAAAAAAAGGGAAGAGTATGGGGGGTTGAGGGTGGGAGGGTGGGACTGGAGGGGGAATAGGGAGGGGACTGCGATTGAGATGTAACTTGAAGAAATAAAAAATAAAGGAAAAAAAAAAGAAAAAAAACTAAAACCATTTAGTTATAGTACAATTTGAACAGTCTTAGTTAAGGAAGTCCTTTTGATGCAAGTTTACATGAAGTATGCCTGCTCATTCAAACTGAATGTTTCAAAAAGTATTGCCCACTGACTGTTCACAAACAGTGGAACATCCTAGTTCACGAACAGATCAGTAGTATATGGGTGGTTTTATAGTGTGCATGAGAGTACCTGAAAAGAATTTCTTCTCTTCTTAAATACCTGACATGTTTTCAGGAAAGCCTTATTGTACTGTCTGTAAATACAACTCTTGTTAAACAGAGATTAAAAAAAAAAAAAAGAAGACTGATCTTACATAAGCATTGTCCAAAAAGATTTATTCAACAAGTATTTGTTCTTTTATTAATATCTAGCTTCAGTTGTTCATTGTCATTTTAGTTTCACCTATGTGGTATGTTAGTATTAGTTCATTCATTTTCATTGCTGCATGTTATTCTTTTGAATGAGCATACCATAGTGTATCCATTTTCTTATCTCTGTTTAGTTATTCTATTTTTTCTTGGTTTGTGTTTGGATTATTTCCACTATGGGCTCTTAAGTTCTTACACATGTCCTAGTAATATATTCGAGGATACACACACCTTTTTATTTTAAAAACTTGAAATCTGTTCAGGAATGGAAGAATAGTGTGTTGACTACACAGCTTCCTTTGCCCAGACTGAACTGGTGCTAACATTTGTACATTTACTGTCTCTTTCTCTTTTCTTCCTGAGCTCTCAGAAAGTAAGTGGTAGACACACCAATATTTAGCAGTGTGAGAATATCCTAAACTTGTACTATATCATTGTCACACCCCAAATTAGCATTATGTATATGATACTATTTAATATGTAGTCCATATTCATATCCAGTTCCCTGCCATAACATGTTATGTTTCCTGATGTTTTACTTGTATCTCTATACTTTGAAGTCTGTGAACTGCCTTGTGGGTGCTGGAATTTGAACCTGGCTCCTTTAGAAGAGCACCAAGGGCTCTTAACCACTGAGCCATCTCTCCAGCCCATACTTTGAAATCTATAATTTAAAATATTGAGCCGGGCGGTGGTGGCGCACGCCTTTAATCCCAGCACTTGGGAGGAAGAGGCAGGCGGATCTTTGTGAGTTCGAGGCCAGCCTGGTCTATAAAGCGAGTCCAGGACAGCCAGCGATATTCAGAGAAACCCTGTCTCGAAAAACCAAAAAAAAAAAAAAACCAAAAAAAAATATTGATGTTTACTTACAATTACTTTAAAAAATCCTTTGTTACTTATTTGTGTTCATGTATAATGTGCACGGGGATTGGGGGCACACGTGACACAGTGTGAATGTGGAGGACAAAGGACAGCTTTGTGGGGCTTGTTTTCTTTTTCTACCACTCTTACATGGGTTTTGGAGATCAAACCCAGTTTGTTAGGCTTGTGAAGTAAGTGCCTATATCTACTGTACCACCTTGCCAGTCCTGCTTACCAGTTTTTCTAAACTTAAAACTTTCTGTGTATTACTTAGTATATAGTAGGATCACTAATTTACCTTTTAAAAAAATCCTAACTTTCATTTCACATTTGAAAACAAGTTGCAAAAGTAGTGAAATTCTCATTATTTATGAGGAAATGACTTAGCCCAAAAGCTCAGTGTGCTTTCTTAAATGCTAAATTTTAATTTTCTTTTGTATTCTACTGTCTACTAATAGATGAGGAATAGATTGCCAAGCAGAAATAAAAAGTAAGGAGGATTTTTCCTTCATAATAATTTCTATGTATCAGACAATTGATAAAAGAAAATGAGGCTTTCCCCCTATTATAGACTCATTAAAATTCTTTTGGAGGTATAAATTTAATCTTATTTTAAATTAATATAAATTTTTAGTTTTTGTTATAACTTATAGGTTCGTATTTGTTTAAATATTATAAAATAATTTGTTATGTGTTTATCTGGCATAATTTTTCTCTTAAATGAATAAATTGTAATTAGTTGACAGTAATATGCTGTTTATCAATGTAGCAATCATTTTATTAATTCTTTTATTTAGAAAGGCATGCATTTTATGTATGTATGTTTATTTTAGGTACACACACACACTTAACTGCCAGTTCCAATAGGGATATTAAGAACTTAGTTGTTAAGAAATATTCTTAGGTCATCATAGAACTGAACTATCGTGAAACAGTGTTTATGAGAAATTGCTTGCTAATATGTCGTGTACTTATTCCTCTGGGTAGTTGGACCCAAGATATCCAAGCAGAGAGAGTTGCTTGCTATGCTCCTTTGTGTAAATTGTGTCCATTTTAACCTATATGAATAGCTTCCCAGTTATATACTTTGCCACCTGTATGTGGCAGAAACAACTAGTTGGGTATTTGACAGTTCTGATCCTGAGTTTTTCATGTTTGTTTATTCCCCTCAAGTCTCAGAAATCCATATTGTGGGCAGCTTGTGGTCGGTTCACCAGCACTCTGTATTCACGGAGAACACTCAGTTTTCTTAGATAATGACCAAGCAATGATTTGTAACATCATCCACTGGTCTTTTCTTTTCATATGCGTGTGCTGTATATTTTTTCTTGTTTTAGAGAGAATCTTATTGTGTATCCGAGTTCTTACTTCAGCCCTCCAAATGCTGAGATTACAGGTGTATGTACGTTACCACACCTAACTTCCTAAAAGACTTGAACGGCAAGTGATATGCTTATTGTCAACAAAGCCTGCTTTTTCCCCATCTGATAGTCATCCTGTGAAAGCTATTCCTGTATCTTTTCCTGAGGGAAATTGATAATGTAGATAATAAAAAAGGTACAGGTATAATTTTCCTAGATCTTTTTTTGTTATTTCTCTGCTCTGGACATAGTGAGGTAATCCTGTAAGTGCTGCTTCAGTTTTAAGACCTACTTTAAAACTGTAGCTTTGGTATTGCCATTGATTTGTTGCCAAATTGTGGAATTTGCTGTTTTGTCATGTCCTGAATTCTGTTAATTTTTCAGTCATTCTTCCAAAACATGTACATCTATACTGTATAGGTTGATTTATTCAGCTAATGAGGATATTCATCCTAATTTTCTAATTTACCTTTACTTTAGTATATAGCAGTTTAACAATAAACTGTGACAAAGAAGGGCTGAGAAGAACTGGCTTGTCCCTTTACTAGTGTGACTCTTAGTGGCACACAACCACCATTTGTTATTGTTAGGGATTCACATAGAGGTGGTTTATATCTGCCTCATTATATATCAGAGCTCAGCCAGAAGACTTTTTAGGCTGGATTGTAATCATTTGAAGGTTTATTCACTCATGTGCATTACTGAAGCCTAAGCTGCTGTGGAGGCACCTGTATATGACCTCTACTTACACTGGACTAGTTCATAACACAGCAGCCAGGTTCAGATGGTGAACATTCTGAGAGAGAGAAGGGAGAGGAAGAAGAAAGAAAGAAAAGAGGAAGAAAGAGGGAGAAGGAGAGATGAGGGGGGGGGGGTTGTAGCTATATTGCCCTTTCCAAGCTAGCCTTAGGAGTTAATGTTACTTTCACCCTGTTGTGATACTCTGGTTTCTCTTCAGATCGTATAAATCTTTTGCCTTTTATTTTCACCCTGTTGTGTTTGTTATGATCATCAGTGATCACACTCAAGAGTCAAGAAAAGGTCAATAGACTTTTCTTTATAATAAGCTGCAGGGTTCTGGAGGATCGACCAAGTGGGCTCAGAACTACTGCTGTAGACCAACTGGGAAAATGTAGTATTTCACCATGGCCTACTGTTGGAGGCATCCTTCTTGCTCCATCCTTCTTATCACTTAATAGTACCCACTTTTTTCCATTTTACCCTGTAGTTTCCTCCAGACCTGCCCTCTGCGTCTTTGTGTTACTTGAATTGTTTATCTTTGTACACTATACTTTAAAGTAGATGTGTGCGTGTGTGTGTATGTATGTGTGTGTAAGATTTGACTTACATTTATTTATGTGAGTGGATAAATATATGATGATAAATATGTGTGATTTTATTTGGAAAAACTAAAAGACTAAACTTTGTTATAATTTATTCAACACACATTGTTTGAAATACAATTCAAAGACGCTCCAAAGGTCCCAGTATTTACTTTTATCTTTTTAGCTTTTTGAGACAGAACCTCACATTGTAGTTCAAGTTGCTCTGGAACTTAAACTGTAGCCCAAGCTTATCATGTTAATGGAGGAAAACTCATGTTAATCCTCCTGCCTCAGATTCCTCCATGCTGGAGGAATAAATAATTAATAAAAAGAGAACAAAGCTTGTGAATTGAAGTTTTAATGCTCTATTTTTTGTCTGATTTATATTTTCTCTCAAGGTATTTCTTAAAGATGAAATTGTCTTGAAAGCTTAAATGTGTTATTTTCTTTGCTCCATATTTCTGTGTACCCAGTCTCTCTCTTTCTCTCAGACACATGCACACATTTTTTTTTTCAAGTGATACCAATACTTCAGTTGTTAATAAAAGACTTACAGAATCTTTTCTTCTGTTACATATATTTTAGTAAGATCAGAGCTTGTATTGATGAATTCAGTTAAAGCTTTTGTTTTATTCATCTGTTTAAATGTTGGTTAACTCAGTAGCATACACACAGAGATGGAGGTGCCAAATGAATAGAGATTCACGTGAAAAACCTAAAGAAATACATAGATTATAGATTTAATTATAGGAAATATTTACTTAGAACTATTTTGTATTCCTATTTTTATATTTGTTTATATTGTACTGTGGATTGAATCTAGAGCTTTGTGCATGCTAGGCAAACTCCCTGCCACTGGACTATGTACCCAACCCCTTTTTTATTTTTCATTTTGGGACAGACTTTCACTAAGTTGTACTGGGCTGGCTTGAACTTGCTTGCTCTGTAGTCCACTCAAGCCTTGAACTTGCAGCCTTCCTGTCTTAACTTTCTGAGCTGTGATTTCACAGGCCTCTGTCACCAGCCTGGCCAGTCATATTTTTAAGAGAAATTTGGGGATTTCTTTCTTTTAGTTATTGTTCCATTAGTTAACAAATGTAAACATAGTTTGAGTCATTATGTTACTTACAAAGGCATAGACAGGAACGTGTGTGTGTCTTATTATAGCACTGATACTTACATTAAAAATAAATAGTATTTATTAAGTGATAACTCTAGCTCTACTTTAATTTGATATATTAATTCCCTTAAAAAGTTTGTGTGTGTGCGTGCATGCATGTGTGCCTGTGGGTATGCAGCAGTGGATCTCAGAGGTCAGAGGTGGCATCATCCCACTAAACTGGAGTCACAGATAGTTGTGAGCTGCCATGTAGGGTGCTGGGAACTTACCCTGGGCCCTATGCCAAATCAGCAAGTGCTCTTTTCTAGCACCACAGTAGTTCCTTTTAACAATATCTTTTACACATAATATATCCCTTAAAAAAAATGATAGATTTAGTCAAGGACATAATTAACAAAGCTAGAATTAAAAATTAGCAGGTCTTTGCTTTATTACTCCTTAGACATAATTGGCATGTATTAATTACTGTTTATTATCATTATCTATATTTTTAGTCTTGTGAGCTTTGTTTTTGTTTATTTGGAGAGTGAGCATTTAAGTCTCTTAATTTCCTCCCCTTTCTGTATACAAACACTTCCTCTGTCCTTTTTCCAAGAATACAATAGTCATATAATAATATTTGGTTGTTTTAGTGCTTGTTTTCCCTAGAGAAAGGAAATCTTGCAATTACCTGGCTTGGGAGTGCAGAGACTAACTGCTTACCATCTTAGAGAGTAAGGGAAAGGGATTTGAGTTTCCCAACTATCCAGTATGTAGACCTTCACTGAATATAGTCTCTGCCCATTTTTAGTGCAGTAAAAATGACTTCTTCCTGATATCCTTGAGCACAGAGTTCAAGTTCATTTTCTTCAGGTCTTCACATGTAGGCAGGCATGCATGCATGCTTGTGTGTGCATGTGCGTGATGGTCATGGAGAATCTCTCATCAACAAACTGTCTCAATCTTTTTTCAGTCTTCTCTGCACTCATTTTCTCAAAGATTATTGGTACTTGTGTTTTCTAGAAAAATTGACTTGCTCCTGGACCTTTTTCACATTGGTAGCTTTGTTTAATCTACTTAAGTTATTTGTATTTTTTGAAAATTTTGTTAGTGTAGTCTTTTCTTTGCTATGTTAATTCCAAAGATGCAAGGAGAAAAGACCACTGACCATCATGGCCAAATTACATGCCATGGCCAAAAACAAGCCATTAATTAAAGCAGGCTTTTAAGTTCATGTACATGGACTGTCTCTCCCTAAATGCAGTGTTCAAGAAATCAGCATTGGATGCGAGGAAGACAAGGTTTTTATTTATAGCTCCAGGTAAGGAGTTTCCAAATGGGGGATTTGTGAACAAAATAGACAGGATTACAGGAGCAGAACATAAACATAACAAGTTAGTCTTAACAACTTCCTGAAACAAAGACATGATTACAAGGTGGACAAGATAGTCATAACAACATTTGGAAACAAAGGTAGGGCTGTAAGATGGTTTTGAAAAAATATAGTTGCTGTTTCCTGGAATAAGCAGTACAGAACAGTTTGTGATTAGGGTTTCATAAGGGGCATAGCCCAATCTTTGAGAAACAGGTTTAATTATAAATAGGAATGAGCCTGGTTTGTCTCTACTATCAGATGGCTTTTAAGCCTAACATGGAGGCAGGTTGGCTCATCAGCTAGGTTGTTATTTTAAGCAAACATTTGTGTTCAGTGTCCCTCTAATTGAATTTTAACAGTGAGTGTCTGCCTTGAGGAATTTATTGAACACAAAACTTTTAAAAGTAAAATCAAGCTAGATGTGGTGTTATATGCCTTTAGTCCCAGTGCTCCTGAGGCAGGTGATCTCTGTAAATTCAAGGTCAGCCTGATCTACATATCAACTTCCAGGACAGCCAGGACTACTCATAGAGACCCCCATCTCAACCAAGGAAAATCAGGTGCTGGTTTATGTGTATAATTAACTAACCATGTAGAAAAGTTGAGTTTGTTCTGTTGCTTATGATCCAGTTAATTGATTCTTTTTTTAAAAATTTATTTTATGTACATTAGTGTTCTGTCTGCGTGTATGTCTGTGCAAGGGTATCAGATCCCCTGGAACTGGTATTACAGACAGTTTTGAGCTGCCATGTGGGTGCTGGGAATTGAACCCAGGTCTTTTGGAAGACCACCCAGTGCTCTTAACCACTGAGCCATCTCTCCAGCCCCCAGTTAATCTATTCTTTAATTCCAGAAATATTTTCTTGGAAGCATTCTAGTTTTAAAACTCCACAAAAGAATAAGCCAATTGTTTATATATGTATACAGACTCCCTCCCTCCCTTCCCTCCCTCCCCTCCCTCCCCTCCCTCCCTCCTTCCCTCCCTCCTCAGGTTGTTGGATAGATACTGTTTGGAAAACCTAGTTTGCTGCCAGTATTAGTTTAAAAAAATACACAGAAATTATAAATTTGCTAATTTATTAGAATGTAAGAGAAAATAATTTTGAGATTGGTTTCTTTCTCTTTTTAGAATTAGGTAATGTTTTTCTTTGTTTTAGAATTCATATACATCATACAGTGAGAACAATTATTGAGAGCATAGTATATGTTTTGAAAGACTAGTTCAGGAAATAGTCATATGACATTAAGTCATGAGAGATATGTTGGATTTTATTTAGAAAACTGGCTTAGTCTCCCTACTCTGGAAATTACATATAGATTCTATCATTTTTTATATATGTAATACATGTAGTACAATGCTCAAATCTTCATTCTACAATTGAGTGAATTTTTTTATATATGTAAACCTGTGGAACCATTACCTACTTAATAATGTGAATATATTTTCCCCACCAAAGATTCTCTTGTGCTGCTCTGTGTTAATTATTCTATTTTGATCATTTTATTAAGATTTTAATAACATTTCTTTAGTAATTACTTTAGAAAGTATAAACATCCTGCCTTTAGAGAGTATTTTAATTTTACTTGAACTTTGTCACCCCGACCCCTAATAATATAGAAACCATAAAGTGGGGATGTTGGAGACATGACTCAGCAGCTTTGAGCACTTGTTGCTCTTGCAGAGTACCCAGGTTTGGTTCCCAGCCGCAACATGGTGGCTGATAGCCATCTGTAATTCCAGTTCCAGTGGATCTGTTGCTGTCTTGGGCACTAAGCGTGTGTATATGTATGGTGCATAGTTGTATATGTAAGGCAAACCACTCATTCACATAAAACAAAACAAGTAAACCTAAAAAATCATTTTAAAAACCTTAAAGCACTTCACAACTGATTGCCTGACTCCTTTTTTGCTATTGTTTTCATGTATTTTTCCTATATACTGTTGTAAGCCTCATAAACAGTTATTGTATCATCTAATTAGTTGCTTTTCATACTTGCCTCATACCTATTTCTTCTAGAGCTCTTTATTTATTGCATTTCTGTGCTGCCGTCTAGAGCCCTAAAGAACTTGTGCTCCTTCTTGAAGTAGATTATGTGTAGAACACAAGAAGCTGTTAGTCTATTAGTTTGCACAATCCATTAATTACTTGCTGCTGTGACAAAATACCAGAGAAGAAACAACTTACAAGAGGGTTTATTTTGACAAACAGTTTCAAAGGCTGTACATCAAGTATAGTATCAGGAGCAGGAGGCAAGTGATCACATTGCATCTACAGGAAGCTGAGCAGATAGGAAGTTGTTTGGGTCTCAAGGTCTGTTCTCAGTGACTCACTTCTTCCAGCAAGGCTCATCTTAAAGCTTCTACAACCTCCCAAAACAGAGCCATCTGCTGGAACCAAGTGTTCAAACATATGCGCCTATATGGCTATTTCCCACTCAAAGCATACCATGTGAGGATGTTTTTAGTTATTTCTTACAGTTCTGGAGGATGTTTTTACTCTATATTTTGTGTTGATAAACTTTTATTTTCTTTCAGTGGTTTAAGGATATAATTTTATTGATATTTATAGTTTCTATTTTGAACTCATCTTTATTATTTTTTAAAGTTTTATTTATTTTATGTTAATTGATGTTTTGTCTCAATATATACCTGATTACTACCTGCATGAGTTACAAACAGTTGTGAACCACTGTTGTGGTTGTGGAATTGAGCCCAGGTCATCTGGGAGAGCAGTCAATGTTCCTAACCACTTAGCCTAGCTGTCCTTACTCTCTAGTCCCTCTCTCTAATCCCATCATCTTCATTCTTAATGTTCTTTTAAAGGAGTAGAGCTTATGTCCTTTCTTTTCTGGCTGTTTTTGAGGTCATCCTTTTGCGTTTCAGTAATTTGTCTATAATATAATTGGATGTCATTTTAGATTTGTTTGTGTGTAGCTGTTTGATGTTCTTTGCTTTCTTGAAAGTCTGTAAGTTAGTGTTTTAAAAAGTTGGAAACTTTATCCTTTATTAACTCAAATATTTATTGTTTCTGCCCATTTTTTTTCTGATTGTTAGTTATATTTGTGACTATTTGCATCCCATCCATCATATGCTGTCTTTGTAAATTTTAATCTGTGTTTCAGTTTGAATAGCTAATCTATCTCTTAAGTTTGCAAGGGCTTTGGATTTTTTGGATTGTTTTTACTTTTTTGTTTTAATCTGTGTCTCATCTGCTGTTAATCTTAGCATTTGTTCTTGTATTTTGTAGTTGTAGGTTGTCTGAATAATTTTTATAGGTTCTATTCTTTTCTTCACATTTTATCTTTCTCCATTGTCTTTAATATGAAAATCAGTTATTTTGAATTCCCTTCCTAATACCAATATTTAAGTCACCTCAAGATTTTGTTGAGGACTTTGCCTTCTTAATATTTTTTTTTTCTGTTTCACATACCTTTTACTTTTTCATTGTGTAGTGGACATTGTGATTGAAATATAGAGCCATGGACAGTGAACTATATGATCTATCTGTTGGTCAAACTATATGACCAGTAGCCAAGAATGGTTAGTACATTTTAAAACTACAGATGTCCTTTAAAGCCCCCCAAAGTTTACTAGCTGATCTTTTACAGGAAAGATTACCAGTCTCTATTACAGTAGCTCTGGATTATCAATTCTCTCTCCATAATAAGAATTTTATTAGGGCAAGGAGCTTTGTTTTTTATTAGACTTTGTTAAGGTGGGTTTATTCCAACATTATTCTTATTCTCAGCAGAGACTGTTTGGGTTCTCAACTTGTGCCTCCGAAGTACATGAGAATCTCTTCATTTGATTGAATCTGGACTCCTCTATCTTCCCTGAGTCATGCAGCCTCTGAGTTTCTTCTTGTCCTAGAACACAGATGAGGACTCTGCAGAATTTTTTTTTTTTTGAGACAGGGTTTCTCTGTTTAACAGCTCTGGCTGTCCTGGACTTGCTTTGTAGACCAGGCTGGCCTCGAACTCGCAAAGATCCTCCTACCTCTGCCTCCCAAGTGCTGGGATTAAAGGCGTGCGCCACCACCGCCCGGCGACTCTGCAGAATTTTAAGAGATCTTTGTAGCATTTTCTCTTTGACTCTTTCTTGTCTAATAACCTACAATTCAACTATTTTAGTAGCCCCAATTATACTTTTCATTTTATCATCCTAGGCAAGACTGCTTGCTACTCTCTTCTTGGTCAGTATTTTCTTACACCATTGTTTAGGAAATGCCCATGAGAACAAAGCCAATGTAGAACTTGGTTCATCTGATTCTTTTTTCTCAAGGATCATAGGTTGTCTGTGTTGTTAAAACACACACGAGCACACACACATGTATGTATGTGTATATATATATACCACATACACATATCCAGCTTTTGTAGGTGTTTGTGGCAGGACAGTATTTCTGTACCAGCTACTCTGTTTAACCAAAAATGAAAGTCTTGATTGTTTTAAAATATAAGATGATGTCATTGAATAGTAATTTTTTTTACTTGAAACACTTAACATATTCATGTGTTCAGATTCATTTTTCATTTGAACAAGATAGATAATTGAGTGAGTTAGAAGAACTTGAGTCTCACTGATACCTACACACATCTTGTAAAATCAAAATGGTCTGAAATACACTGATTTGATAAAAGAGTAAAATGGCATTTGATTTCCAAAGATGAAACCCAAGCAGCTGGGCCATTGATGAATTTGATAGTTTAGATTTCAACTAAGCAGTCCTTTACCAGGTTTGAGATAATGAACTTAATCCTAGTTGGGCTAGGTTAGCTTTTGTTAGAAAAACATCTTTTATCTGCTGATCAGTTGGTAACACTGAATTAGTTAACATTTTTGTGTTTGTTGTTTACATAGCATCATATTAAAACATTTCATCAATGTTTATTCTATACTCTTTGTTTCTCTACTATAGTCACAATTTGTATGAAAAACTTGATTGCAGACTCAGAAAGATGCACATGGCATCTACTCACTTATAATTGGATTTTAGCCATATAGTACAGGATAGCTATCCTACAACCAACACACCAAGGATCAAGAACATAGACTTTGTTACCTACTAATGGGGCAGTTTGCCCTAGGGGTGCTACCATGTAGGCCCCCAGTGCAAGAGGAAGCTCTTAGCCCTCATATGACTGTTGAACTGAGAGGGGCTGATATATAGGGACACTCCACATTGGAGGAGTGGGAAGGGTAGGAGAGAGAGGAGAGGGTGGGAGAGTGGAACCGGGAGGGGTGGAAAGAGGGCACTATGATGGAGATGTAACTTGAAGTAATAAATAAACATTGAACAACAAAGTGTAATATCTCGTGAGTTACTCTAGTCTTTGTGTCTATGGATGGTGTGTATATACATGTGTGTGCAAGTATGTATGTATGAGTGTATGTGCATGTGAAGGCTCAAGATCATTTCCCAGTTCACCTTGTTTAAGACAGAATCTGTCACTTAGGCCTGGTACAGCTTTCTGGGCTTTGAATGCCAGTGGTGCTCATTTCTTAGGGTTCACACCTCTGAGCTGTTAGGTACTAGCAGTTCTCAACAGGTAGCATTGACAGCTTTCCCAACTTCTCTTGGCAAATCCAGCAGCTTTCCTAGCAGCTCTTTCTTTGCTCTGGGCAACTCACTGGAACACTTCAGCTGCCCTCTGGCTGCTAGGGATTTTCTGGACCAGCAGCGCTGGTGTTAGCAACTCTTACTGCAACCAACTTACTCTATCTGGAGTGGAAATCATGATAAGCATAAATCCATCTGAGTGAGGCCTTATCATGGCCTGTTCTGAATATGGTTGGCAGTGCTAGGATAGAGGTCTCCCCATGAGAGTAAGAGGTAGGCTGCATATAGGCAGAGACCCACATATTTGCATTCCTTTTTCTCCTGTCTACAGTTTCTGCACTGTAATGTAGCCTGCAAGTATACTTTTCCTAACTGTCATGGGTGGGAGAGATGCTTCTTTTTCTGACCAGAGTAGGAATTATCTGAAGTGGTGGCTGGATTGCTCAGCCGATCTTTTCCACACTTGTGACAGCTGAATTATGTAGCAGGTAAAGAGAAGTCTTCTGGGATGTCATTGTTATTTTATGTGTGTGAGAAAACAAAACTATATTTTATTATATGGTTTTGCTGGCACGCATGCCTGTGTACCAAATGCATACCTGATGCCCTTGGAAACCAGAAGAGAGCATAGTATCCCCTTGGACTTGAAGGTTATTAGCTACCATGTGGGTGCTGGGATTGCAGGTCTTCTGGAAGAGTAGTCAGTGCTCTTAACTACAAAGCCATCTTTCCAGCCCCCTAATTTTTAAAATGATAATTTGTTTAGTTTCCACAAAGCAAAGCAACAGCTGCTATATATGAAGAGTTAGTAATAGTGTTATGACATTTTTTTCTAGATGTGCAAACATTTCCTTTTGATTTGTTTATGGTAAACATCAGAGTTGATAGTTTTGGCTGCTTTTGCAGTTTAAAAAATTTCCATGTGAAAAAGGATCTGGAAGTAGATAGACACTTTACATTGAATAACTACTTAATTTTAGCACAGCATTAGCTTACATCTTGGATTCATTAACTTTTCTTTTTCTTTTTAAAAACTTTTTTATTGATTCTTTATGAATTTCACATTATGCACCCTGATCCTACTCATCTCCCCATTCCTCCATATCTGCCCTTTGCCCACGCAACCTTTCCCAGCCAAAGAAAACAAAATGAAAATCTTGCCCTGGAAGCTGCAGTGTGTCACTGTTTGTCACACAGTATACTTTTTTGCTCAAACAGTTTTACTTGCAAATGTTCATGGTAATGAGTCATTTGTCTGGTTCGAGGTCTCTGGCCTCGGCTAAGATTTTAATACTGGATTCTCATCAGGATTCCTCTTGGATATTGCCCTGTGTCATTGATTTGCTTTGGTTCTGTAGGGCTGGCTGGTCCCTTCATACATTCCAGTAGTTCATAGATGAGGTAGTTGATGGGGTGGGCCAACTCAAAGGCCTGGATCTGGGACTGGGTGATGGCTGAGTCAGTGTGCTTGCCAGCTCTCCTGTACCCATGCCACCAGGCCAGCTATCTCTACAGTGCTACCAAGGCAAGGAGTGGCCCCCTCTCCCAAGTGCTGCAGCTGGTGGGGGGCAGGGCCAGCTCTGCTCAGCTTCGGACATCAACATGGCCCTAGGTGGCAGCTCAGCCCAGGTACGTCTGCATGGCCTTTGGTGTTAACATGAGCCACGAACATCAACATAGATCCCTGCTACTGCAGGACTACAGACCCAGACATGGCCATCGGTGGCAGCACAGGCCAGGACATCATCATAGTGTCAGGTGGCAGTGCAGGCTACTCACATCAGGTTGTTCCTCACTACTTTTGTGTCTCCAGTTCCACCTCTTTTCATAGTGTGAAAATCATTTGACTTCTTTTTCTCTCCCATCTCTTCTCACATATTTGCTCATCATGGCGGCAGCCTGTGCCTTGTCAGCAATAATATCTTCTTTTGAAAGTTGGATGATTAAATGTTTGTTCAACCAAAGATTCAAAAGGAAATAAATCCCTGGCCAAAGTTAAACACAGCACTGTAGGTGTGCTTTTGGGGGGGCTACTTTATTGGATTATTATATCTACTTTCCATCCAACCCTTATTCCACCCTAATCCCTTCCAACCCCTCAATACTAGGTAAGAGAGAGAGAGAGAAGGCTAGAGGGAAAGGGGGGTGTACACCTCTTTAGACTACTTCCTGCTGATTAGGGGCTCCTGGGGAAAGTCTAATCTCTGTCATTAAAATGTCCAGCAAACCGGCAATAGCAAATGCAGCAGCAAAGTCCAGCAGCAGCAGCATGGGGAGCTGCAGCTGCCACAGACCCTCTTGGGCTCTTCCACTTATCCAGAGTCCCCAGAATTAAACTCTCTGCAGCTGGCAGAAGATCACACCCCGCCTAGAGCGTGAGACAATCATAAGTAACAGCTGAGCTGTGGATAAACTGAAGCAGCCCCATATTCCACACCTGTGATTAAAACAAAAACAAAATCCCATAAAATAACTGGGTTTTCAAAGAAACCAAAATTCTCACTACACAGCTCAGAAAAACTAATTCAACATAGAGATGTCCAGTTTCATGGTTGAACTGCCACCACAAATGACTAGAAAGATTAGCAAAAAGACCAGTGATGAGAAGTAAACACAACAGGACATGCCAAGTCAGTTGTGGGTCTCCACTCTGCATGTACTGCTCTTCTTCTTGGGTTAGGATGCAGCTCTGGGAATCACAGTGCCTCACATAGTGGTTGGTTTCTCAATGGAAGAAGGCATAGACCCACTAGCACTTGAGTTTGTTACTAGCTCAGTGTAATTCACCATTTCCCAAGGAGCAAGAACAGCAGCTACCTTTGAGCCTCCAGTTCTACCTTTTTTCATAATGTAAAAACTGCATGGGCTTCTCTTCCTCTGTCATCTCTCCACCACCTGTGTACTCACTTCTTTCTCTCCTATCACTCCTAACACCTACTTGCTTGATTCTGCTGCACCAAGCCAGCCAATTTTTTTTTTTTTTTTATAGTGCTAGGAATCAAACCCTAGGTTTCATTCATGCTAAGCAGGCACTCTGCCATTGGGCGATACCACCACCATGCTATCATGCATTTTATGTGTCACTTAAATTTTTTATAAAGTTTTAAATTTTATTTTATGAGTATTTTGTTATGTATATATATTTTTCAAGCACATGCCTGTTGCCTGTGGAGTTCAGAAGTGGTCATTGTGTTCCCTGTAACTAGAGTAGGGGATGGTTGTTAAGCCACCATGTGAATATTGAGAACTGAGCCCAGATCCTCTTCAAGAGCAACAGCTGCTCTTAACTACTGAATTACTCTCTAGCTCCAATGCCACTTATTTTTATTATTGTATAATTCTTTGGTTTATTTCATTTTCTTTTGAGACAGGATCTTACTGTGTAGCCCTGACTCACCTGGAACTTACTGTATACCAGACTGGCGTTGAATTTGTGGTTATCTGTGATGGTTACTTTTAACTGTCATCTTAGTACAATCTATAATCCCCTGAGAAGATAGTCTTGATTGTCTAGATTATGTTGGTTTGTGGCCATGTTTGTGGTAGATTTTCTTAATTGAGTTAATTGAGTTGGGAAAACTCATCTTGAATGTGAGTGACAAAATTTTCATAAGCTAGGCCCTGGATTGAACAAAAAGGAGAGAGGGGGGGAGGGAGGGAAGGAGAGAGAGAGAGAGAGAGAGAGAGAGAGAGAGAGAGAGAGAGAGAGAAGACGAACATGTGCTCTTGACTATGGATTTAATGTCTAGATAGATGCTTCAAGTTCCTGCTGTTTTGACTTCTCCACCATGATGGACTGTAGCCACATACTGTTAGCTAAAAAAAGCTCTTTGCCCCTCAAGTTGCTTTGGTCAGGTCACAGAACAGTAACTAGGATACAGTCTTGCCTTGCCTATGCCTCTTGAGTGCTGGAGTACTGGTGGCATTAGCACCATGCCTGGATTATAGTTCTTGTAGTTATTATGAGACAACTTACATTTTTCTTAATTATACTTTGTGTGAAAAGTCTACTAGTTGTTTAAAAATTCTAGGTCTGGTCCTGGATTATATGATATCTAGATATTAGACAGGTAGTTTAGATATATGCTAATGTCAAAATTAAAACTACAAATTCTGAACAGTTGCTATGCAGTAAGCAGTGTAGTGCAGGGAGGCAATATATTATAAAAAGAATTGGGGCTGAGGACAACTCAGTGGTAGAAACAGTGCTTAAGGTGGTAGGTTTGGTCCTCAACATTGGAAAATACTATTTTTTTTTTTTTGTCTGATATGGTGGTAAGTACCTGTAATCCTAGCATATGGAGTCTTGAGAAGGATTTTCAGTTCAAGGATTGTAAGGATTATACAGAGTTCCAGTATAACCTTGGCTACCCAGACAAGCAAACAAACCAATTCATAGGCCCCAGTATATGAAAGACTTAATTTGTATCTTCATCCACTACTGCTTCATCTGTAGTGTTGTTCTCAGTACTTTTGGTCTCAATTTGCATTCAAATGACATGGGAATAATATCTAATATGCCAGTACTTTCACAATTCAATGAATGTATATAAGATTCTTAATGAGGATTGTATTAGGTGTTCTAGAAATGGAACTTCAATTTTTGTCCCTTTAATCTCTTTCCTCTTTAGTTACCAAATGTATAGGTTAGAGGGAAGTGACCACCAAACCATCCTCAACTTCTCACAGTTGCAAATTTAGGAATTTCCTAAAAATCACATTGAATTTTGATTATTTCACAGACTTGGTGAAAGCCATTCTACTAGTTTTATTGCAGTGGAAAGATACAGGAAAGGGTTTCATTGGACAGATTCCAGGATAATTTGTAATTCTTTCATATTAGAGTCACAGGTGATATTACTTCCTAGTTCATAAGATGTGGCTATAATTATTTTTTCTTTCTAGTTTAAAAATGTTATTTATTTTGTGTGCGTGTGTGTACGTGTGTGTCTGCATGTGTGTTGCATGTACGGGTGTGCATGTATATGTTGGTAGGTAGTGGTGTGGAGGTGAAAATATGATCACCCTTATGTAACAAGATGAATGCGGAAAACAGAGGGCAAGCTTCAGGAATTGCTTTTCTCTCTTACCAGGTCTGCCCCAAGGATTGAACTAAGGTTGTCAGGCTTTCTGACAAGAGCCTTTACCCTGTGAGCCATCTTGCTAGCTTTCTTTTTTTTTTTAATTTAATTTTATCTTTATGTGTATCAGTGTTTTGTGCCTATGTATGTATGTATGGAATGCCAGCTGAGGCCAAAAGAGGACATCAGGTTCCCTGAAACTAGAATTATAGATGGTTGTGAGATGCTGGGAACTGAACCTGGACCCTTTGGAAGAGCTGTCAGGACTCTTAACCGTTGAGCCCTCTCTCCAATCCCCTGTCTAGTTTCTGAGAGAATGTCCCATTATGTAGCCCTAGGTGGCCCAGAACTCATAGTGTAGTCCCTTAGTGGCCTCAAACTCTATAATCTTGCCCCAGCCTTCCAACTGCTGGGATTATAGGCATGTGCTACTAGTCCTGTCCAATGACGCAATATTCTTAATCCATTTTATAACTGGATCTATGACGCAATATTCTTAATCCATTTTATAACTGGATCTAAATTCTTAGGTTATTATTTTTACTTTAATCATTCAGCCTTTTCTACTTATCTACTTACCTATCTAACTGTTTTCCATCCCAGGAATTAAGGTTTTCATTTGAAATTTGTCCTTTTGTTCTTGAGGAATATAAATGACAGGAATCACCTTACCCACTTTATGCTTGATAACAGAATTGGTTAGGTGATTCTAGTCATTTATGTTCTTATTATCTATATTTACATTCTTGTCATTCTTTTTTTTAAGGTCTTTTTTTTCTCTTTATTTTTTATTTCTTCAAGTTACATCTCAATCGCAATCACCTCCGTATTCCCCCCTCCAGTGTCATCCTCCCACCCTCTTCCGCCTCAACCCACCCATCCTCTTCCTTTCTTTTTAAGTTTAAGGTATAGCTTTTCCCCCTCAACACATCCCCCTTTCAGTCCAACAAATGGCTCTTTCTCTTATAATAATAAATACAATACAAAACAACAGAGGTAATTAGGCCATAATTATGAGAGTTATATGGCTTAGCATACATTCCCAATGTCCAGTCCATATGTATTTGGCACCTGACTTTAACGTTCTACTATCTAACCATCCCCATGAGTTTAAAGTTCTATATCTAACTCAGTTTTCATACTAACTTGCATCACAATTTTAAAAACATCTTCTTAAATCCAGAACACTCTCTTGATTCATAAACAACTCAAAATTTAGCTATGTGACTCTAGCTATCTATTCTTCAACCACCTCAGAGACCTGAGAGGGATAAATATATCTGATTATATAGAAAGTGCATGCAGGGCCTGCAGCTTCAAAAATTAAGAAATGACATACCAGTGGCTGCCTGGACAGTTCCCATTTTCTCTCCATACATTACAGCATCGATCTTCAGTTGTTTGGCCTCGTTTCTCTGACAGACATTGATTGTAGAGCAGGAATTATGAAGGACTTGCCTACCCTGTCTTGGCAGAGCTAGGTTGTCGACTTAACCTGCTTCCAAGTTTTGTCGTTTTTGGACAGCATTCTGTATACAGTTGGAGCAAGGGGTTTTTCCTGCCAAGAGATAGGCTTGCTACTAATTCAGTCATCTCCCATTGAGATTCTTCGATGCTCATCTTCTACTTGGAGTAGAATAGGGGCTGCTGTCAGGAGTTGACATGTCTCAATATCAAAAAAATCTAAAGTTAAGAGAAGTTCTGTCTTTGAATGCCATATTCTGCAGATCTCTTGAGGTTTTTGAAGAGGCCCTATCTATCTCTTATATTAGGAAAAGCAAATGTTGCTTGTCTCTTAGCAACTTGATTTCTGATTAGCTTAGAAAATAACTATAGTAGACTGTCATAGTACCTAACAAAATGACAGGCTTGCATGACTATTAGTTTGCATTTCTTAATTATCCTAAACGGTTTATGACAATTAGTAGCAAAAGGCCAAAACTTCACATTTCATTTTTCGTTTTTCTTATCCCCTGACCCTTCCATCCCACTTCTCTGGAATTTAGTTTCCCTATATAACAGTCCCTCATCCCAGTTCAGAGGTCATATGAGGGCCAAGAGCCTCCTCATACAAGGGGGGTCTACGAGGCTGTACCACTAGTGAAAAGTGTCTCATTGCCAGGGAGAGAGAACTAAAAAAAACAAACAAACAAGCAGACAAACAGATAAAAAAGAATAAAAAATTAAAAAAAAAATAAAAAGTCTATGTCCATGTTCCCTTTGGTGTGTTGGTTGTAATATTGATATCCTCTACTATATAGCTAAAATCTACTATAAGTGAATAGATGCCATATTCATCCTTCTGAGTCTGGGTTAGCTCACTCAGGATGAGCTTTTCTAGTTCCATCCATTTGGCTGCAAATTGCTTAATTTCATTGTTCCTGATAGCTGAATAATGTTCAATTGTATAGATGTACCACAGTTTTTTTTAACCCATTCTTCAGTTGAGGGACATCTGGGTTGTTTCCAGTTTCTAGCTATTACAAATAAGGCTTCTATGAAATAGATGAGGAAACTTCCTTATGATTCCGTGAGGAGACATTTGGGTGTATACTCAGAAGTGGTATGGCTGGGTCCTGAGGCAAAGCTATTCCAAGTTTTCTGAGATATTGCCAGACTGACCTCCATAGTGGTTGCACAAGCCTGCACTCCCACCAACAATGGAGGAGGGTTCCCCTTTCTCCACACCTTCGCCAGCATGTGCTGTCATTTGAGGTCTTGATCTTAGCCATTCTGACAGGTGTGAGATGGAATCTCAGAGTCATCTTGAGTTGCATTTCTCTGATGATTAAGGATGTTGAGCATTTCTTCAAGTGTCTCTCAGCCATTAGGGATTCCTCCTTTGTGAATTCTCTATTTAGTTCCGTCCCCCATTTTTTGATTGGATTATTTGGTTTCTTGGCATTTAATTTATTTAGTTCTTTGTAGATTTTGGACATTAGCCCTCTGTCAGATGTGGGGTTGGTGAAGATTTTCTCCCAGTCTGTAGGCTGCCGTTTTGTTCGAATGAAGTATCTTTTGCCTTACAGAAGCTTTTCAGTTTCATGAGGTCCCATTTACTGATTGTTGATCTCAGGTCCTGAGCTGTCGGTGTTCTGTTCAGGAAGTTGTCACCTGGGCCAATGAGTTTGAAGGTTTCTCCCACTTTTTCTTCTAGTAGATTTAGTGTGACCAGCCTTATGTTAAGGTCTTTGATCCACTTGGACGTAAGTTTTGTACAAGGTGATAAGTATGGGTCTAATTTCATTCTTTTACAGGTGGACATCCAGTTGGACCAGCACCATTTGTTGAAGATGCTGTCCTTCTTCTATTGTGCGGTTTTGGCTTCTTTGTCAAAAGTTAGGTGGCCATAAGTGTGTGGGTCTATTTCTGGATCTTCAATTCAATTCCATTGATCTACTGGTCTGTTTCTATACCAATACCATGCTGTTTTTACTATTATTGCTCTGTAGTACAGCTTGAAATCTGGGATGGTGATACCTCCAGATTTTTTTTATTGTAAAGGATTGATTTAGCTATTCTGGGATTTTGGTTGTTCCATATGAAATTGAGAATAGCTCTTTCCTAGTCTATAAAGAATTGTGTTGGTATTTTGATAGGAATTGCATTGAATCTATATATTGCTTTTGGTAGGATAGCCATTTTTATTATGTTGATCCTACCTATCCATGAGCATGCGAGATCTTTCCATCTTCTAAAGGCTTCTTTCATTTCTTTCTTCAAGGGCTTGAAGTTCTTGTTGTACAGGTCCTTTACTTGCTTGGTTAGAGTCAACCCCAGGTATTTTATATTGTTTGTGGCTATTTTGAAACGGGTTGTTTCCCTTATTTCTTTCTCAGCCCATTTGATTGTTGTATAAAGAGGGGCTTCTGATTTTTTTGAATTAATTTTGTATCCAGCCACCTTGCTGAAGGTGTTTATCAGCTGTAAGAGATCTCTGGTGAAATTTTTGGGGTCGCTAATGTATACTATCACACCGTCTGCAAGTAGGCATAATTTGACTTCTTTGTTTCCATTGTTTATCCTTTTGATCTCCTTTAGTTGTCTTATTGCTCTAGCAAGAACTTCAAGTACTATATTGAAGAGATATGGTGAAAGGGGACATCCTTGTCTTGCCCTTGAGTTTAGAGGAAATGCTTCAAGTTTCTCTCCATTTAATTTGATGTTGGCCACTGGTTTAGTGTATATTGCCTTTATTATTTTTAGGTACGGTCCTTGTATGCCTGTTCTCTCCAGAACTTTTAGCATGAAGGGGTTTTGGATTTTGTCAAATGCTTTTTCTGCATCTAGCGAGATTATCATGTGTTTTTTTTTCCTTCATCTTGTTTATATGGTGAATTACGTTGATAGACTTTCGTATGTTGAACCATCCCTGCATTCCTGGGATGAAGCCTACTTGATCATGGTGTATGATACTTTTGATGTGTTCTTGAATTCGGTTTGCTAGTATTTTATTAAGTATTTTTGCATCTTTGTTCATGAGGGAGATTTGTCTGAAGTTCTCTTTCTTTGTTGGGTCTTTGTGTGGTTTAGGAATCAGGGTGACTGTGGCCTCATAGAATGAGTTTGGCAATATTCTTTCAGATTTTATTTGGTGAAAGAGTTTGAAGAGTATTGGTGTTAGCTCCTCTTTGAAGGTCTGGTAGAATTCTGGGCTGAAACCATCTGGTCCTGGGCTTTTTTTGGTTGGGAGATTTTTAATGACTGTTTTTATTTCCTTAGGGATTATAGGGCTGTTTAATCTGTTAATCTGATCTTGACTTAGCTTCGTTAGGTGGAATCTATCAAGAAAATTGTCCACTTCCCTTAAGTTTCAAATTTGGTGGAGTATATAGATTTTTAAAGTAGGATCCAAATATTCTCTGGATCTCCTCAATGTCTGTTGTTATTTCTCCCTTTTCATTTCTGATTTTGTTTATTTGGGGTTTTTCCCTCTGCCTTTTAGTTAATTTGGCTAAAGGTCTGTCTATTTTGTTGATTTTTCTCAAAGAACCAACTCTTGGTTTCATTGATTCTTTGTATAGTTCTTTTTGTTTCTAGTTGTTGATTTCAGCCCTAAGTTTGATGATCTCCTGCCTTCTGCTCCTCTTGGGAGTGTTTGCCTCTTTTTTTTTCCAAATCGCCCAGTTTAGCTGTTAATTCACTAATATGAGCTGTCACAATTTTCTTTTTGAAGGCACTTAGTGCTATGAATTTTCCTCGTAGCACAGCTTTCCTTGTGTACCATACGTTTGGGTATGTTGTGTCTTCATTTTTGTTGGATTTTAAGAATCTTTGATTTCCTTCTTTATTTCTTCCCTTACCCAGTAGTCATCTAGTAAAGAGTTGTTCAATTTCCATGTGTGTGTAGGCTTTCTGTTGATTCTTTTGCTGTTGAAGTCCAGCTTTATTTTATGGTGGTCTGATAAGATACAAGGGGTTATTTCAATTTTCTTGTATCTCTTGAGGCTATCTTTGTGTCCAACTATATTGTCAATTTTGGAGCAGGTTCCATGCGGTACTGAGAAGTAGGTGTATTCTTTTGTGTTTGGGTGAAACGTTCTGTAGATATTTGTTAGGTCTATTTGGTTCATGATCTCTGTTAGACTCATTATTTCTCTGTTTGGCTTCTGTCTTGATGATATGTCCATAGTTGTGAGTGGGGTGTTGAAGTCTCCCACTATTAAAGTGTTTGGATCGATGTGTGATTTAAGTTTAGGAAGCGTTTCTTTTACAAATGTAGATGCCTTTGTATTTGGGGCATAGATGTTCAATATTGAGATGTCCTATTGATGAATATTTCCCTTAACGAGTATGTAATGCCCTTCTCTGTCTTTTTTCATTAACTTCAATTGGAAGTCTATTTTGTTCGATATTAGAATGGCTACTCCAACTTGCTTCCTGGGTCCATTTGCTTGGAAGACCTTTTCCCAGCCCTTTACTCTGAGATAGTGTCTACCTTCAATAGTGAGATGTGTTTCTTGTATCCAGCAAAAAGATGAGTCTTGTTTGCGTATCCAGTCTGTAAGTCTGTGTCTTTTTATTGGCGAGTTGAGTCCATTGATGTTGATGGATACTAGTGACCAGGGGTTGTTATTTCCCATTATTTTGGTATAGGTGGTCGTCTTGTGCTTCTTTTTGTTTAGTTGCTGTGGAGATTTCTATTTCCTCTGTGTTCTTGGGTGTAGTTATCTTCTCTGGGTTGGAATTTTCTTACTAGGATCTTCTGTAGGGTTGGGTTTGTGGGTAGATATTGTTTAAATTTGATTTTGTCATGGAATATCTTGTTTTCTCCATCTATGTTGATAGAGAGTTTTGCTGGGTATAGTAGTCTGTCTGGGCACCTGTGTTCTCTCAGGGCTTGTAGGACATCTGTCCAGGCCCTTCTAGCTTTTAAAGTTTCTGAGGAGAAGTCCGGTGTAATTCTCTTGGGTCTGCCATTGTATGTGACTTGGCCTTTTTCTCTTACAGCTTTTAATATTCTTTCATTGCTCTCTACATTTGGAGTTTCAGTTATTATGTGGCGAGAGGAGTTTCTTTTCTGATCTAATCTGTTTGGTGTTCTGTAAACCTCTTGGAATTTTATTGGCATCTCTTTCTTTAGGTTTGGGAAGTTTCTTCTATGATTTTGTTGAAGATATTTCCTGGACCTTGGAGTCGGGAGTCTTCTCTTTCCTCTATGCCTATAATTCTTAGGTTCCGTCTTTTCCTTGAGTCCTTGATTTCTTGGATGTTGTGGGTGAGAGATTTTTTAGCTTTCTCATTTTCTTTGGATGTTGTACTGATTTCTTCCATCGAATCTTCCATGCCTGCAGTCCGTCTTCCATCTCTTGAATCCTATTTTTGGTACTCATATCCATAGTTCCTGTTCTCTTCCCTTGACTCTCCATTTCCACTTTTAACTGACTCTGTTTTCTTTATTGTTTCCATTTCCATTTTCATGGCTTGAATGGTTTTATTCGTTTTGTACATTTCCTTCTCCAATTTGCTTGTCTTTGCCTGGAAGTCTTCCATTGCCCTGTCTTTTTCGTGTTCAAGGTGAGCCACCTTGTATTGAAGTTCTCTAATGGTATTATCCAAAGCTTTCGTTTGTGAAATTGTGGCTTCTTTGAATTCATTCATAAATTTAAGTTCTTCTTGAATACAATAATGTACAATTGTTATCGTTTTCATGTGTTTCAGTTGTGGTGACGTGATCCGGGTTGGCTGAAATAGCATTGCTTTCTTTTGTTCGAGTCATTCCGCCTTGAATCCTGCTTTTTCTGGGGTCTTTGGCCATTTGGAAGTTCTTAGCTGTCTGTTCCTGTTATTTTCTAGGCTGGGATCCAAAAGGGGCGCTTTGGTGTAACAGTCGAATTGCCTGACTGCACTCCTGTAAAGTTCATTTTTCTGCCCTGCCTCTCGGGTGGAGACTTCATTTATCCAGGGGGGTGGAGCTGTATACACTTAAGCTCGGGCTCCTCTCAGGAAGTGCCCGTAGTAGCAAAAAAAGACCAATAATAATAGTAAAGAATTCACGGTTTGCCCAGGGTTGAATCCTGTGGTGGGTAAATCCACCTTCACCTCCTGGAGCCGGTTCTGGAAACTGGCAAGTGGCGTCATGATCGATCAAGTTCCCATACACCGCAGTGGGTCGCAAATCTGCAGCCGGATGGGTACTCTGTAGCCGAGCCACACGCACTTCCACGGGTCCGCAGTCCTTTGCCAGATAACCGGGTAGTCTGTGCGAGACCTGGAGGGGCCCAGCAGGCTGGAGAGTATCCCTGTGTGGGGTCTGAATCTGCCCGCTGGGTATTAGATTGGAACTTACCCGTTGTGTCTCTCCTGGTGGGGGGGGGGGATCCCGATTCCCGGATTCAGCGGCTTCCGTGCGTGTCCGAGAATGGGGGGGAGCGTCCTGCCCAGGGACTTTTAGTGGTCCCTGGGCAGTTGGGTGAGACCCAAGAGGGTCGTGTTTCTCAGATTTTTTTGTACAGCAGCTTATAACATTCTCGGTTTTGTGTCTGTTTTCCCCAATATTAAAAGGCGTCCGCATGGGATGCCGCCATGTTGGATCCCCCCATTCCTGTCATTCTTGTCATAAAGTATCTATTGATCTTGCCTCAGCCCTCATTCCACTGACACTCTTTAAGTGATTATTATCTAGCTAGGAAATCCATCAGTTTTATCAAGGCTCATTTTATTTGACTCCAAGTAGCGCCTAGGACGGTTCCCTCCCACTATAAGGAAAGCTCTCTCCTTTCTTACCTTTCTGTTTCACCCGTGCCTGACGCACTAGCATCCCTTGAGTATGTTCTGTTACTTTTTATTTATTTGACTTTCACTTTTTTCTGGCTGCTAGAGATTGTGATGTTTATTGCCTTCATGTGTTGATGTTTTTCTATAACTCCAAAGGTTGTGTAGAAGGAGAGAAAAAAGGGCCTGGAGTTAAGCCAACATACAACCAAAGGAATGCTCCCAGGGATCAACTTCTTTCAGATAGGTCCTACCTCCTCCTTTTCATCACTTCCCAATATCATGATTCAGAGAAGGGATTATTCTTTTAATTAGATAAGAGTGTTTAGAATTCATTTACTTTCTATAATATTGTCAACTGGTAGCCAAGTCCCCAATATGAGATCACATGAGGAACACTGAATATGGTGGCTTATGCTAAGTGTTGGAAAGCAAGGCAGGAGGACTGTCTCAAATTCCAGGCCAGTCTGGGCTCTAGAATTTCAGAACCATCAAACAGAGAGTATATAACAGATAGTACATATTTAAGCTGCAGCTGTGACTTTGTGATTTACTGCATAATAGAATCCAGTGGGATGTGGGGTAATGTCCTAGGCTTCTGAAAAGCCTAACTTTTCTTCTTGTAACCATAGTAACCTCCACTTTTCCATTTATATGCATTTGCCTATTTTAGGTACCTAATACAAATAAATCATATAATATCTGGCCTTGTCTGTCTTACTTATTTCACTCACCATAATACTTCCATGGTTTGTACATGTGTTAGCTTGTATCAGAACTTCATTCCTTTTTTAAATGTCTGAGTAATATTCTATTGTGTGTATGTGGTAATTTTCCTTTATTCACTCATTAATTAGTACATGCTAGTTTTAGTTTTTCTTTGTAAAATACGATTATGAATAATGCTGCTCTGAATATTGTATATATAGCTTACAGTTCTTTAGGATATATTCAGAAAGGGAATTGTTGGATTATGTGGTTATTATATCCCTAGTGAATTCCTCTTTGTCTAACACATGGTGAGAAAGGAGTGCTGATGTTTTAAGTATAGTTATCCGTTAGTCTATTTCTTCTTAGCAGTACTTCGGATACTGCTTACTATTATTATTAAATCTTCAGTGGGTATTGAACCCAAGACTTAAACATACTAAACAAGTACTGTACTACTCAGCTATACCCTCAGCCCACAAATTTAAAACTTAAAAGCCATGAGCAACTAGAGAGAAGTAATATGCAGTGTTATTTTTCTTACATTTTTGCAAACATAGATATAATTGTGGGTTATTAGAGAAAGTTTATTAGAAGTTTAGATGACTGCTTTTCTACTTTTCATGGTGTCTTTTTGGACCCAGGAATACATGTTTTATATATTTTAAATGAGTATGCGGGACAATTTGGATGCACATATTCTCAGGTCGGGAGAGATGAAGACTGCCTTTCTAGGTCCTTATTAATTCCTTATTAATATTTTGTAATTAAAAGTGTTTATATAACACATTTTCCTGTTTGTTCATTGCATGTCCCAAAATGGACAGTTAATGGATGTTAAACCCCAGCTGTGCTTCACTTACTGTTTGCCTCACTGAGGAAGTAGGGCTTTCTGGTTTGGTCCTTCCTTCCTTCCACCCTCCCTCCCTCCCTCCTTCCTTCCTTTCTTTGCTGAATAAGAAATCAGTCTAGTTCTACAAGAGTAGTCTTTAGCAAATGGTTTTCAGCTTCTCAACAGAACTACTCATATACTTCAAAGTGAAGCAGAATTTACAGCCACTCTGCCCTTGGACCCCTCCATTCCCAGGACATTCATTTGGCGTTGTCTGTAGATGTCTTTGGCTTCCACAGCTAGGTTGTAGGTGTTCCTGGATCTAGAGAGTACATGGATGACACTGAGCATCCTACATGCACAGTATAATCTCCATCATGTATTTCCTCTTCCCTCAATGGGTCCTCTGAGTATTGTTCCTTAAGTTCACTAATAACACAACTTCTTAATGCCAGGTGCTTTGCTCTCTCTCAGCTTCTGTTTCATCATAATGAACTGGAACTAAGCACATTGGGACATATTTCTTTTTTTTTTTTTTTTTTTTGGTTTTTCGAGACAGGGTTTCTCTGAATATCTCTGGCTGTCCTGGACTCGCTTTGTAGACCAGGCTGGCCTCGAACTCACAAAGATCCGCCTGCCTCTGCCTCCCAAGTGCTGGGATTAAAGGCGTGCGCCACCACCGCCCGGCGGGACATATTTCTTAGACAGTCCTTTTACAGATTTCTTCCTTGAAGCCTCTGACCATCCTTCCTCTTCCTCTTCATCCTCAGAGTTCAACTTGCTTATCATATTGTTGGGGTGGAGCTTAAAATGAAGTGAGTCACTCTTTCCGAGGTTGCTCACCACTGCAGTTTTGACCAATTTGTCAGTTTGATATTTCAGGTTTTGGGCCAAGGGACAAGGCTTTTCTAAAACCATGTGGATCTCCATGGGCCTCAACTGCAGGATGTCTCTGCAGAGATCCTCTGGAGGCTTTTTCCAGGGTGAAGTAGCATCCATAAGGCATATGAGCATGAGCAACAGCTGTTTTTTTGTTTTTGTTTTTTTTTCACTTTTCAGAAGCTCAGCCCCTTCTCTGTAGAATATGTTCCAGCTTCAACTTTGTCAGGGCTGCATTTGTGCAGTTATAGCCATTACCTGCTCCTGGAGAATTTTCAATGAAACTGCTTCTTTTGAGGTGGGGGTACACATACATGGAAGTCAGAGAATAAATATCTACTTTAACCATATAGGTCCCAATGATTGAACTTAGGCCATCAAGCTTGGAGGCAAGTGCCTTTCCTTGCTGATGCATCTGGCCAGCCCCAGTCTATTTTATTTTATTTTCGACATTTATTTACTTTTTGAAGTTACATCTCCATCACAGTCCCCTCCCTTCTCCCCCTCCTGGTTCCACCCTCCTACCTTTCCCCCCCTCTTTCCTACTATCTGCTTTTTTTTTAATTTAAGGTGTATCTTCCTCCCCCAAAGCTCCCCCTTTCAGTTCAATAAAAGTTTCTTTTTCTTATAACAATAAATACAATACAAAACAATAAGAACAATTTATTTGATTTTATTTTAAAATACTATAGTTTTCTTTGACTGTTTTTCTGATCTTTAATGCTTACTTTTTCCATGGATGTATTGCTGCGCTTTGTATATGTCTGTAAAAATGCCTACTTGCATATCTTATTTTGTCATCTTGTCTGTTGTTACATAGTAAAAATTCTTTTTTATATCATGGGTGAAAGCCACTTACTAGGTAGGTAGGTGACTTACAACCAATATCTTTCATTCTTCATTCTCTGGGTTTTCTTTTCAAGGTTTTGGTGCTATCTTTTAAAATAGAAAAGTTTTAACCTTTGGATTCCAGTTTGTCATATCACTTAAAAAAAAAAAAAAAACAAAAGAAAAAAAAACGCCTGGTGTGGTGACACACGCCTTTAATCCCAGCATTCGGGAGGCAGAGACAGGCAGATCTCTGTGAGTTCAAGGCCAGCCTGGTCTACAGAGTGAGTTCAGGACAGCCAGGGATACACAGAGAAACCCTGTCTTGAAAAACCAGAGAGAGAGAGAACAATTCATTAACAGCAAGAGTTGGCAGAACTGAACTACACTTCTTTTGACTTTCAAGAAATACAACTATAGAAATTTAAACATAAATGATAAGAAGTAGGGCTGGAGAGATGGCTCAGCGGTTAAGAGCACTGGCTGCTCTTCCAGAGGTCATGAGTTCAATTCCCAGCAACCACATGGTGGCTCACAACCATCCATAATGAAATCTGGTGCCCTCTTCTGGCCTGCAGATATACTTGCAGACAGAACACTGTATACATAATAAATTAATCTTTAAAAAAATGATAAGAAGTATACAAATGTAAGGCAATCACATTTCTAGATGTTTTGTTGTAGTACTTTTTAATATCTAATTTGCTATGCTGTCTGAAAAGGCTACCCAAAATCACTATGAATTGGCAGCTTAAATGCTGATTTTAAGTGGAAGGACTGAATATAAACAGCCTTTCATTTTTAATGAAAGAAAAACAACTTAAATAATTATGGAGTCAGTGACCTCAGGTGGCTTGTAACCCTTCCACTTAGTGCCTGAACTCTGCACAGTCTGTGCTTGAGCCTTACATCTCTAAGCCTTCAAGTGCTCTGGGTTATTTTGACAATAAAGGATCTGAGCACACGCACTTAGCAGGAATGTCTGGCAACTAAGTAAGTGTTAGCTATTGGTAGTATTATTATTAGGAATTTAGTTATATATAACTTCTTTATTAGGGCCCCTTTTTTTCTGAATAGAAACGTTTTACATATTTTCACCAACCCTAAAACTGAAATTTCATTATACATGGAAAATGTTTAGTTTTAAAAGTCTTTTCTAGCTGGACATGGTGGCACACTCCTTTAATCCCAGAACTTAGGAGGCAGAGGCAGGTGGATCTCTTTGAGTTCGAGGCCAGCCTAGTCTAGAAAGTGAGACCAAGACAGTCAGAGGTAATATACAGAGAAACCCTGTCTCGAAACACCAAAAAAAAAAAAGGGTATTTTCTATTACATCTTTTAATTTATTGTGTATATATATGATTTTCCTGTAAAGGGAGATAAGAAGACAGCTGGTGGAAGTTGATTCTGTCCTTTCACTGCAGCATCAAACTCAGGTCATCAGGCTTGGCATCAAGTACCTTTGCCCACTGTGCCATCTCACTGGCCCTAATTTTTAAAAAAGGTTCAGTTTTTGCTTTGTTTCCAGTTCTATTTTATAAGTGAGTTTAAAAAAAATGAGTTTAAAAAAACCATTGCTGTGTGTGCATGCATGTATGTGAGCGCCTTGTCTGTTGTATGCACATGGAGCCCAGAGGTAAACCTTGGGTATCGTCCTCAGACATTTTCTGTATTTTTTTAATAACCTTATCAAAATCACTGTTTGTCTTTTTTAAGTTCCTGTGTCTGTTATGAAGATCTATTTCTGGAGGTGTTCTGCACCCAGAAGAGTGATCCAAGTCTGTCTTCTTATAATGGCTAAAGAGTTTTTTTTCTTAAGAGCTATTATAATGTCCTGTTGGGCTAAATATGAAGGAAACTTTCCCCTGTATCACGCTCGTCTTCTGGAGAGGATCTTTAGAAATTGGTATCTCAAGGACCATCTAGGTTAGATGATTATATTTAAAAATGCAGAGTCTTTTTATTTTCCAGTGAAATTACACACATGCATATATGTGAACGGTATATGTATAATGGATCAAAATATAGTTACAGCAAGGAGTCCTAGTTTGGTCTTGGACTTTTTCTTTTCAGTATCTCAGCCCTTAATTATACTCATTAAGCCCTAGGTTCTATACACTATAACTGTGATGCTGTTGAATAGTTCTCATAGTTTAAGGTCATTGAAACTGCCTTATATAGGAACAGAAACTCACCAAAAACTAACCAGTCAGTAAAGAATAGGTATAAGTATTTTCTGTCTAACTTTTGCTATTCTGCTATCCAAAGAGTATTGCTGTTCTGCCTAAGTCTACAGAGCTGCTCAGTCTTTCCTACAGAGAGGTCTCACACATCTCCCCTTCTTCTTGGCTTACCAACGAGAATCTTTGTTTAGTTAGGCAGTTATTGTTTACTAAAAATTCTAGTAATGAAACTAAATACACTCTGTATTTAGGAATACCCTTTACTTGTAAAAGCACAGTTTACCCTAAGTTGCCGGTAGATGTATTATCCCTGAGCTGTAGTGATTCTCCCAAATGTCTTCCTCATTTACTAGTCCTTATATGAAATAAGGAAAACTGAAGGGCTAGCGATATTATCAAAGGGACTAACACAACACATAAACTTTTGAATTGTTTCAGTATACTGTTTTATCATTCACCGACTCAACGATTCAAATATTAATTAACTGCCTTTTTGAAATAGCCTACTGAAAATTGTTAGTTCATGGCATGTTTCTCCTTCAGCTGTTTTCTTTTTATTCTCATCTGGGCAATTTCATCTGCTTTATTTATCACCCTTTTAGTGGCAGCCTATAAGTAATATGACCATTCGGCACATTGCCTGACCTTACAGCCTTTCCTTTGATATGTGGGTACAAACCCTTGTGACCTTTAAACTCTTATAATCTGCACCCTACAAAAACAATCTGCCTTCCCGCAAAAACATTATATGGACAAAGCCCAAGATTTTTTGGTTTTGCTGCCAGCCTGAGTGGTAGCTGGACTGTGGTTGAAGTAACCTCCTTGTGCCTTAAACTGCTAGGTTCATGGAAAATGCTTTTCTAGGTGGTCTTGTGCAAGCAGAGTGTCAGGCAGGCTATGCTGTCTACTCAAGCGAAGATCTTTTCTAATGAGTTTTATGAGTTTCTCATGCTTTTAAATTCTCATGGGTGGTAGTCTCATTGATATCTAAGGTATCCTCAAAGAATAGAATCTTCCCTATTTTCCTGGTACCAAAATGTGGCTTTTTTAAATGACTCCAGGTTGGGTTTTTTTTGTTTTGTTTTGTTTTTTGTTTGTTTGTTTGTTTTTGATTTTTTTCAAGATAGGGTTTCTCTGTGTATCCTTGGCTGTCATAGACTCACTTTGTACACCAGGTTGGCCTTGAACTCACAGAGATCCTTCTGCCTCTGCCTCCTGAGTGCTGAGACTAAAGGTGTGTGCCACCACTCTGGGTGATTCTAGTTTTTTTGTTGTTGTTGTTGTTTTGTTTTAAAACAACCACAGCCTCATTGTCAGCAAGTTTAAGTGCCAGACTATATGCTTTTCTGGCCAAACTACATATATACATGTATATACATACATTTCCAATCTTCCTGTTTTGTTCCTTGCTCCAAAAGAACAGCTAGCAATGACTATCCCATAGCCTGTGTGCTGGATTTCCTCCATCAGATTAATTAATGCATTACTTTTAAATTCTGTTTCTCTCAAAGTCTCAGAGCACAGACAAGATGCAATTTTTTGTCTTTTTGTCACACTGTACTATAGAATGGCCTCAAGTCTATTTCCTTATAGTCTTTATTCGCATCCAAACCCGCCTGAACCTGGCCTTCACTGTCTGTATTCCTGTTAGCCTTCTCTGTTAAGTCCTCCTTATGTCATACTTGGTTTTTTTCAGTTCTTATCACCAAATTTTCCCACGTTTCTCTCTTAAATGAATCCCACATGCTTTAGAACCCTAGGGTTAGGTATTCACAGTATCTATGTCAGTTCTCAGTGTTAGTTTTCCATTGCTGTTACACCTTCCACCACCACCCCACCCCCCCCAATAGTGAAAGGATTTATTTCGATTCCATGCGCTTTTGGATGTGTTAGGCAGAACATTATAATGGCATCTGTAGTAGAACAAGGCTGCTTTCTTTGTGGAAACCAGGAAGCAGAAAGACAGGAAGGATCCAGGGCAAGATGCAGCCCCTAGAGACCTTATTTCTTCTACCTCTTAAAGTTTCCAGAACTTCCCCAAATAACATCCCCAACTGAGGATTCTCTCCTCAGCATATGCGCCTGTGGAGGATATTTCATTCTAAATTATTAAATACACACGTTTTCTGTCTCTTGCTTGTGATGCCTTCATGACTTCTGTACACTGCCAGCAAGAAGGCTTTTGTTATATGTGGTCCCTTTGCTTTATACTTTCAGAACCGTGACTCGCAGGTCTTTTGGTTTACACTTACCTAGTCTGTTTTATTGTGCTATTGAAAACAGAAAGATAATGAAGCAAGGGACAAGCAGATTATTATCTTTTTATTTGTATTTTTAAAATAATGATGCCCCACTTTTTCAATGTGGCCACGTTCGAAAGGGACAACGATCAAGTAAACCTTCCCAAGTCCAACTTCCTCTTTCAAAGATTATTTTTATTTAATATGTGAGTGTTGCCTGTATGTATTTCTGTGCAGCATGTGCATATAGTGCCCATGAGGGCAAAAAGAGGGTATCAAATCCCCTAGAACTGGATTACAGGTGGTTGTGGGGGACGACATCCAGCTCCTGCACAAGAGTAACCAGTGAGTACTTTTTAACTGCTAAATCATCTCATTGGCCTCTCAGTTGTGCTTTTTAAAATCTTCCTCCTATTCTTTCTTTTAAAGGTTATTGTTTTTGAAATTGAACTACTCTCATGGACTGCAGTGTTTTATATATTTTTCCTTTCAAATCAACAAGTAGCACCATCAGGAATTCATATGCTAATCCTGACACAGAACACAACATTTTTGTTTGTTTGGTTGGTTTTTCGAGACACGGTCTCTCTGTGTAGCAGAATCCTGGCTGCACTGGAGTAGTTTTGTAGACCAGGCTGGCCTTGAACTCACAGAGATCCACCTGCCTCTGCCTCCTAAGTGCTGGAATTAAAGGTGTGTGCCACCATGCCCAGCTCAAACACGGCATTTTTGATGTGTCATTTTTCTCACCTATAGTCAGTTCCCTTTTTGCTAAACTGCTATTTTGGAATAGGTCCATATGATTTGGTCATCTGATACTTTAATTTTAGGTCACCAAATACTTGTTACTATTAGTACAGAATCTCTTAGTTGAACTTTATTCTTTGTTTTTTAGATTTTGTTTGTTTTATGTGTATGCTTTGCTGCATGTATACCTTTGCACCACATTTGTACTTGGTGCCCATAGAAGCCAGTAGAGAGGTTCAGATCCTCTGGATCTAGAGTTATGAATGGGTGTGAGTCACCATGGGAGTGTTAGAAAGTGAACACAGGTCCTCTGCAAAAGCAACAAAGGCAGTAAGCCATCTTTCCAGTCCTTCTGTCTTTATTCTTAACATCTCCATTTCACTGCTAAAAGCCATATGGCAACTTTTGTTTCAAATTTTAAAAGCTTTAATGTATTTTAATTAGTTCATTATTTGCATTTCAGCTGGAGGTAAGGAATGAGTCATTTCATCTTGTTCAGAAGAGAAGACTGCATGAGATTCACTTTAATAACTTTTTTATTTTTAAAAATTAAATTTATTAATTTTATTTTGTGTGTATACATGTTCTGCCTGCATGTATGTCTGTGTACACTTATGTGCCTGGTGCCCAGGGAGGTCAGAAGAGGGCATCGACTCTCCTTGACCTGGAGTTACAGATGGTTGTGAACTACCGTGTTGATGCTGGAACTTGGGTCCTCTGCAAGAGCAACAAATTCCCTTAACCCCTAAGCCATCTCTCCAGCCTAACATTAATAGCTTTTAAGAAGTAATGCTAGCCGGGCGGTGGTGGCGCACGCCTTTAATCCCAGCACTTGGGAGGCAGAGGCAGGCGGATCTTTGTGAGTTCGAGGCCACCCTGGTCTACAAAGCGAGTCCAGGACAGCCAGGGCTACACAGAGAAACCCTGTCTCAAAAAAAAACCAAAAAAAAAAAAAAAAAAACAAGAAGTAATGCTTACTCTTTTTCCTAGACCAATTCAATCAGAATGGGGCAAGAGTATAGAAGATTCCAGCTGTACTTAATTTTGTTTTTAATGCTGGTAACCAAATGGGCACCAGCACTAAGTAGTACTGTTTGAAGCACATACTTCCTTTCATTGGTTGTCAGTTTTGTCACAGTTTTGACTAGTAAGACATGATGTGCAGTCTTTTTGTGTGGTAACTTTATAAGTATGTTTATTCTCTTGAACATTATCATGTATGAGTATGATCTTGAAGTTGATGATAATGCTGCTACAAAGCCTGCAATACAGCTAGCACTGAAATGCATACATGGCAGAAGGGAGGGAACATAGTTCTTGATTGCTTCTCAATGGCTGATTTAGCTCTGGAATCTGTTCTACCTTTATACTTAATATTATGGAAAGAATATGTTTTCTCCGCTCTGAGATTGGTTCTGACTTTATTTAGAATCTTTCTGACTACTCCAGCCAATGAGAAGAAATATTGTAAAATATACTGCTACTATGTTTTTCTAGTGAAGACATTAATGTGTTTAAGCTATTTGCTTCAATATTAGATTTTATTTTGCTGTTCAGGTATACCTGAAGTAGTTGATACAGTTTCTGTTTTTGTTTAATACTTATAAATTTAGACTGAGGAGATGGGTCAGTTGGGTGTAAAGTATGCAAATGTGAGGGCCTGCAATCAGATCCTCAGTATTCATATAAAAACTAGCCTAGCAGCATCTGTCTGTAACTCTGTGCTGGGGTTTGGACATAGGACGATACAAGGAACTTTCTGGCCATCCAGTCTATCTGAAATGGTGAGCTCCAGGTTCAGTGATAGATCCTGACTCAGAAATAAGAGAGGGGCAGGTGAGATGGCTCAGCAGGTAGATTATATTTGCCAACAATCTTGACCACTTGAGTTCAGTCACTGGAACTCACATGGTTGAAGGAGAGAACTGACTCCTGAAAGTTGAACTCTGACCTCCACATATGTGCTGTGGCATGTACATGTGCATATGTGCATATGCATAGATAAATGTAAAATTATCTGACATCAACTCTAACTTCTACATGTACACGTAGACGGGTGCTTCTGTGTGGACATACAACTTCTAATCATTTCCCAAAAAGTAGTGTCATTTTACAGTTTTGTAGTTTTTATATATATATTTTAGGTTTTTCGAGACAAGGTCTCTGTGTATCCTTGACTGTCCTGGACTCACTTTGTGGACCAGGCTGGCCTTGAACTCATAGAGATCCGCCTACCTCTGCCTCCCAAGTGTTGGGATTAAAGGCGTGTGCCACCATGCTCATCAATTACAGACAGCTGTGAACTGCCATGTGGGTGCTGGGATTTGAACCCAGGTCCTTTGGAAGAGAAATCAGTGCTCTTAACCCTTGAGCCATCTCTCCAGCCCCTTAAATAAATATTTTTATCTTACTCATTGGATTTTAATTTTTGTTATCCACTCATGGCATGTTATTGTGATTTCTAATTTCTATTATTTTTGATGAACTTGTTAATTATTTCTATTTTATCTATTAGTTCTTATTCATGATTTACTAAATTATTCAATCGTGTCTTTTGACAATTATTCACTTGTCATATTTAGTAGCTGTTGAATATGAGGATAGTAATGTCTACATTATTGAATTGGAAAGCCTAAAGTGAGATATTGTAATGAGTTAGTTTTCTTTAGTGAATTCGTAAGGGCTTCTGAGATGCAGACACTTAAGCGGCATGCAGATTAGCCTGGTACCTGGCAGCATATGGACCTTTTCAAAGCACGGGAAACTGAAGGAGGGCTTCTCAGTGCAGCCACACTTGGAAAGACACCAGCTGAAGCTTTCAGCTACTGAACACTGGCTAAGATGTGGGGCCAAGGAGGGGCAGAGAAAGTCTTGTTTTGAAGCCCGTGGAAGGTGTCTGGTAAAGGGGCATGGCTGCAAAGCCAGACCGAACCTCAGAAAGTGCCCAGTGGAGGGGCACGGACAAGGGCCACCAGAAACCATGAGAGGTCATGGGAACTGCCAAAGAGCATGAGAAAGGGTGAGACCCTGTGAAAGACCATGAGAGACTATGCCCTGTATAAGGACATGGGGGCGTGACTGGAGAGCTCCCACGGAGGAGAGAGAGGGTTGTACATGGGAGAAGCGCGAAGCCACGTGTGCCATCTGCCAGCCCTTAGACCGCAACAGCCCTAAGTCAAATCAGCAGTCAGAAGCCTTGGCAGGTAAATTGAGAACTGCCGAGGAAACAGGACATAGAGCTCCCATGGAGGAGAGAGACAGGAGCTGTGGGTGGCACCATGAGCCTTGTGAGGAGGAGCCAACCTGCTTTTGTGCGAGAGACTTGCCACAAGCTTGGCTGGCAAAGACTCTTGCCCAAGAAGGCTGGCAAAAAAAGGCATGGCATAGAACCTGCTGAAAGAAAGGTCGTGAGAAGTGGATACTAAAGACATCTGTCCAGAGGCCTGAGAGTTGCCGAGCAAGTGAACAAGGTGGTAAGAGGCCGTAGCAAGGAAGGACCTTGAAAACAGGCAAGAGGGTAATCCATGTCACACGAGGCTGTTGCCTCGTAAAAGAGTGGGCCACACTAGGCCATGCTCGGCACAGCGTCTGCGCCACATATGACTGAAGCTGGCCCCAAGCAGGGCATGTGAGGCAAGTTGGCCGTATGAACTAGTGGACAGTAGCAACGCTAGGCTCAGAGGAAATTGAGCTAAGCTGAAAATGAAACTGGCTTGACTATGCCAGAGCCAGTCCGCTGAGTGCTGTTTGAAGTGTGCTGACAGATAGAAAAAGATTGACCAAGTTGCCCTAAAAAGGATCCACAGCCTGATATCCTTTCAAAATAGAGTAGGATTGTTTAGGTGTTCTTAGGTATTAGATGTGTATAGGTTATAGATTTTTATTAGGAATTAAATATTAATAAAATTTTCGTTAACAAGAGATTTTCTGAAATTCTATCATTGTAAAGTTATGGTCTGACAAATCAAAGGTCTTTCTCAAAATTTCTGCAATTTTTTTCATCTTCTGCCTTTCTTTTACACAAAACTATTTTAAACTGTAGTCAACTTTCTAATCATATTTCAGTGTAAGATTAAAAGACATAGAGAGATAGCATGAACATAAATACACATGCATAAGTTATTGTGGCAACAATGTAAAATAACAAAAAATACCTTGATAGGAGACATTTTCAACCAAAAGTTTCTTATCTTTATATTTATTATTTTCTCTATGAACCAGTTTTCCTTAAAAAGTGTCATGTCACATGTGAAGCTTTACTCTCAACCAAGTCATTGGTATAAAAACAAAGGCCATTGTAAAAAAAAAAAGACAAAAAAATTATGCAAGGTTAAAAAGCATAAAGTGCCAGGTGTGGTAGTACATATCTTTAATCCTGGCACGCAGGAGGCAGAGACAGATGGATCTCTGTGAGTTCAAAGCCAGCCAGGGCTACTTAGTGAGATCCCGTCTCAAAAAGAAAAATAAAAGCATAAAACACAGCCTATTAAAGATGCTTTCATATTATTTTTCTTCCAGAAACATGACCAGGGGCAAGTTCTGTTGGATATAGTCTTCAAGCATCTTGATTTGACTGAGCGAGACTATTTTGGTTTACAGTTGGCTGACGATTCCACAGATAACCCAGTAAGTTTAAGCAGTTGCCTTTCATTTCCTTGTAGTTTTGCTCTGTGTTCATTATATAAAGCCCTTTTTAATTTAATGAGTTTTAATATTCTCAATTGAATAATTAGACCCAATTCCTTTGCCTGTTCTACTTTTCTTGATGTTTTAAGGTACCCAAGTTTATTCCTTTTAGATACTTTTAGCTATAAGTCAACCTTAAGTATAGTACTAGTTTCATTGTATCTCAGATGACTAAAGAGTAATACTTGCTCTGAAGAGAAGAAAACCAAACATGATGGATAAGGTACCCTTATATCAGTACTTCTTAACCTGTGGCTTATGACCCCTTTGAAGATATTTACACTAAAATTCATAACAGTAGCAAAATTACATTTATAAAGTAGCAATGAAAATAATTTTGTGGTTTGGGGTCACCACAATATGTGTTAAAGAGTTTCAGCATTTGGAAGGTTGAGAACCACTGCTTTGGGTGTATATAAGAATACTAATACAAAATTGGAGTTGCTCAGTGATATTCATGGATATTCTCACAAAAATCTTAATTTGTTAGTGGAAAATTTCAAAGTAAGAATATTTTATAAAGATGGTCTCACATGAGCTATTTCGTTTCAGAGCTGCAAAAATCCTTGGTCTTAAGCTCCTTAGGTTTCTACCATCTCTTTAGTGGTCCTAGTCATGGTTCTGGTTAGAAACATGGGATCAGAGAAATAGAGGACAAGGTGTGGTGAGTCATAGAGAAGTATACTGTGACAATCTAGCATTATAAACTGCATTAAAGAACTACACTTATTATGAACCCAGACAAAGGGTATGCTAACTCATCTTAGCTGCGTTCTTTGTAATTTTATGTGGCTAGACTGATAGACTTAACCAAAACATGCTATCCTTTTTGATTAATGTAGCAAAGTTCTGTTTTGTTGTTTTTTTTCTCTGTTTCAAATGCAAAGTGTTGCTTATGTACTCTACACTGGCCTCATACTCAGTCTTCAGCCTTCCAATGTTGAGATTATAGGTATGTGCTACCATACCTAGTTAAGAGGAGTGTATTTTGAAAGAAGCATTTTGTACTGTTTAGAAAAATTGTAGATTGAACACAGGGTTCTCTGAATCAGTGTTTTAATATTCTATTTATGGGAATGGAGAGATGGCTCCGCTAGCTTACTCCTCTTGCAGAGGACTTGAATTTGGATTCCAGCACCCATATGACACCTCACAACCCCCTGTAAATCTAGTTATAGGAGATCTGATATGCTCTTCTGGCCTCTTTGGACTCTGACACACATGGTACATATAAACTCATGCAGGCAAGCACACATAGACATAAATAAATTCCAAATTCCTTTTATGAGGCTGTTTTGATAGAGTGGTTGTAGAATTTTAAATATTTTTAAAAATTTTATGTTTATTTATTACTTCAAGTTACATCTCCATCACAGTGCCCTCTTTCCAACCCTCCCGGACCCACCCTCCCACCTTCTATCCCCTCTCCCTCCTATACTATTCCTCTGGAGTTGGGTATCCTTACATACCAGTGGTCCCTCCCTAATTCAGCAGTCATGTGAGAGTTAAGAGCTTCCTCTTGTACTGGGGACCTACATGGCAGCACCACTAGGGCAAAGTGTTCACTAACAGGTAACAAGTCTGTGTTCCTGATCCTTTCAGTCTGTTGGTTTAGGGTAGCTATCCTGTACTGTATAGCTGAAATCCAGTTATAAGTGAATAGATGCCATGGGCATCCTTCTGAGTCTGCGTTAGCTCACTCAGGATGAGCCTTTCTAGTTCCATCTATTTGGCTGCAGATTGCATGATTTCATTGTTTCCGATAGCTGAGTAATATTCCATTGTGTAAATGTACCACAGTTTTTTTTTTTTTTTTTGTCCATTCCTCGGTTGAGGAACATCTGGGTTGTTTCCAGTTTCTAGCTATTACAAATAAGGCTGGTATGAACATAGATGAGGGTATGTCCTTGTGGTTTGGTGAGGAATCATTTGTATGTATATCCAGGAGTGGTATGTCTGGGTCTTGAGGTAGAGCTATTCCAAGTTTTCTAAGGTATTGCCAGACTGATTTCCATAGTGGTTGTACAAGTTTGCACTCCCACCAGCAATGGAAGAGTGTTCCCCTCCGCAATCTCACCAGCATGTGTTGTCATTTGAGTTTTTGAACTTAGGCATTCTGACAGGTGTGACGTGGAATCTTAGAGTTGTCTTGATTTGCATTTCTCTGATGATTAAGGATGTTGAGCATTTCTTCAAGTGTGTCTTGGCTATTAGAGATTCCTCCTTTGTGAATTCTCAGTTTAGCTCTGTTCCCCATTTTTTGATTGGATTATTTGGTTTCTTGGCATTTATTTAATTTCTTGAATTCTTTGTAAATTATAGATATTAGCCCTTTGTCAGATGTGGGATTGGTAAAGATCCTTTCCCAATCTGTAGGTTGCTGTTTTGTTCGAATGACAGTGTCCTTTGCCTTACAGAAGCTTTTCGGTTTCATGAGGTCCCATTTATTGATTATTGGTCTTAGCCTGAGTTACTGGTGTTCTGTTCAGGAAGTTTTCACCTGTGCCAATGAATTTGAGTCTTTTCCCCACTTGCTCTTCTATCAGACTTAGTGTGTCGGACTTTATGTTAAGGTCTATGATCCACCTGGACTTAAGTTTTGTGCAGGGTGATAAGTATGGGTCCATTTACTTTCTTTTACATGTCGACATCCAGTTGGACCAGCACCATTTGTTAAAGATGCTGTCCTTTTTCCATTGTACAGTTTTGGCTTCTTTGTCAAAAATTAAGTGACCATAGGTGTGTGGGTTCATTTCTGGGACTTTGATTCGATTCCATTGGTCAACTGGTCTGTTTCTATACCAGTACCATGCTGTTTTTATTATTATTGCTCTGTAGTATAGCATGAAATCTGGGATGGTGATAGCTCCAGATTTTTTTTTTTAATTGTACAGGATTGATTTAGCTATTCTGGGCTTTTTGTTGTTCCATATGAAGTTGAGAATTATTTTTTCCAGGTCTATAAAGAATTGTGTTGGTATTTTGATAGGAATTGCATTGAATCTGTATATTGCTTTTGGTAGGATGGCCATTTTTATTATGTTGATCCTACCTATCCATGAACATGGGCGATCTTTCCATCTTCTGATGGCCTCTTCAATTTCTTTCTTCAAGGATTTGAAGTTCTTATATGCAGGTCTTTCACTTGCTTGGTTAGAGTTAACGCCAGGTATTTTATGTTGTTTGTGGCTATTGTGAAGGGTGTTGTTTCCCTAAATTTCTTCCTCAGCCCATTTATCTTTTGCATAGAGAAGGGCTTCTGATTTTTTTGAGTTAATTTTTGTATCCAGCCACCTTGTTGAAGGTGTTTATCAGTTGTATCAGTTCTCTGGTAGAACTTTTGGGGTCACTGCAAATAGGGATAATTTTCCTTCTTCCTTTCCAATTTGTATCTCTTTGATCTCCTTTAGCTGTCTTATTGCTCTGGCTAAGACTTCAAGTACTATGTTAAAGAAATATGGGTTGAGTGGACATCCTTGCCTTGTCCCTGATTTTAGAGGAAATGCTTTAAGTTTCTCTCCATTTAATTTGATGTTGGCTACTGGCTTGCTGTATATCATCTTTATTATTTCTAGGTATGGTCCTTTTATGTCCATTCTCTCCAGGACTTTTAGCATGAAGAGGTGTTGGATTTTGTCAAATGATTTTTCCGCATGTAGCAAGATGATATGTTTTTTTCTTTCAGCTTGTTTATATGGTGAATTACGTTGATGGATCTTCATATGTTGAACCATCCCTGCATTCCTGGGATGAAGCCTACTTGATCATGGTGTATGATACTTTTGATGTGTTCTTGGATTGAGTTTGCCAGTATTTTATTAAGTATTTTTCCGTCTATGTTCATGAGGGAAATTGGTCTGAAGTTCTCTTTCTTTGTTGGTTCTTTGTGTGGTTTAGGGATCAGGGTGACTGTGGCCTCGTAGAATGAGTTTGGCATGTTACTTCTGTTTTTATTTTGTGGAAGAGTTTGAAGAGTATTTTTAAAGGTCTGGTAGAATTCTGTGCTGAAACCATCTGGCCCTGGGCTTTTTTTTTGAATAAGAGATTTATAATGACTCTTTCTATTTCCTTAGGGGGTTATAGGACTGTGTAATTTGTTTTTGATTTAGCTTTGGTAGGTGGAATCTATCAAGAACATTATCCATTTCTCTTAGGTTTTCAAATTTTGGATTATAGGTTTTTGAAATAAGACATAAAGAGTCTCTGGATTTCTTCAATGTCTGTTGTTATTTCTCCCTTTTCATTTCTGATTTTACTGATTTGGGTATTTTCCCTCTGCCTTCTTGTCAGCTTGGCTAAGGGTTTGTCTATTTTGTTGATTTCCTCAAAGAACCAACTCTTGGTTTCATTGATTCTTTGTATTGTTCTTTTTTGTTTCTAAGTTGTTAATTTCACCCCTGAGTTTGATGATTTCCTGCCTTCTGCTCCTCTTTGGAATGTTTCTTTTTTTTCTAGCTCTTCCAGTTATGCTGTTAATTCGCTAATATGAGCTGTCACAATTTTCTTCTTGAAGGCACTTAGTGTGATGAACTTTCCTCGTAGCACAGCTTTCATTGTGTCCCATAGGTTTGGGTGGTATGTTGTGCCTTATTGTTGGATTTTAAGAAGTCTTTGATTTCCTTCTTTATTTGTTCTCTGACCCAGTGGTCATTGAGTAGAGGTTTGTTCAGTTTCCATGAATGTGTAGGCTTTTTGTTATTTCTGTTGTTGTTGAGTCCAGCTTTAATCCATGGTGGTCTGATAAGATACAAGTGGTTATATCAAATTTCTTGTTTATCTATTGAGGCTTGCTTTGTGTCCAACTATATGGTCAATTTCAGAGAAGGTTCCGTGAGGTGCTGAAAAAAAGGTGTATTCTTTTGTGTTTGGGTGAAACATTCTGTAGATATCTGTTAGGTCCATTTGGTTTATGACCTCTGTTAGTCTCATTATTTCTTTGTTTGCGTTCTTTTTCGATGATGTGCCCATTGTTGTGAGTGGGTTGTTGAAGTCCCCCACTACTAATGTGTGGGAATCCATGTGTAGTTTAAGCTTCAGAAGAGTTTCTTTTACAAATGTGGGTGCCCTTGTATCTGTGGTATAGATATTCAGTATTGAGATGTCATTTTGATGAATTTTTCCTTTAATGAGTATGTAGTGACCTTCCCTGTCTTTTTTTGATTAAACTTCAGTTGAAAGTCTATTTTATTTGATATTAAGATGGCTACTCCAGCTTGCTTCCTGGTACCATTTGCTTGGAAAACCTTTTCCCAGCCCTTTACTCTGAGGTAGCATCTATCTTTGTTAGTGAGATGCATTTCTTGTATGCAGCAAAATGATGGGTCTTGTTTACCGGTCCATTCTGTAAGCGTTTGTCTTTTTATTGGGGAGTTGAGTCCATTGATGTTGAGGGATATTGATGACCAAAAGTTGTTATTTCCTGTTATTTTGATGTAGGTGGTGGTTGTATGTTTCTTTTGGTTTAGCTGCAGTGTGTTTTTTGTTCCCTCTGTTTTCTTGTGTGTAGATATCTTCTCTGGGTTGGAATTTTCCTTCCAGGATCTTCTGTAAAGCTGGGTTTGTGGATAGATACTGTTTAAATTTGGTTTTGTCATGGGATATCTTCTTTTTTACATCTATGTTGATAGAAAGTTTTGCTGAGTATAGAAGTCTGGGCTGGCACCTATGTTCTCTTATGGCCTGTAAGCCCAAGCCCTCTAGCTTTTAAAAAGTTTCTGAGGAGACATCAGGTGTAATTCTGGTGGGTCTACCATTGTACATTACTTGACCTTTTTCTCTTACAGCTTTTACTATTCTTTCTTTGTTCTGTACATTGGATTTTCAATTATTATGTGTGATGAGAGGAATTTCTTTTTTTTTTTTTTTTTTTTTTTTTTTT
>CAJQZJ010032114.1:6999952-7031075 GCA_907164525.1 Lophiomys imhausi
TGTGTGTGTGTGTGTGTGTGTGTGTGTGTGTGTGTGTGTGTGTGTGTATGTGTGTGTGTGTGTGTGTGTGTGTGTTGCATGCATATGAATGTGTGAGTGTGCAAAGGACAGAACAGGAAGTGGGGTGTGTTTCTCTATTATTTTCTGCCTTGTTTGAAGGTAGGATTTCTCATTGAACTGGAAGTCTACTGTTTCGGCTAGCATGGCTTACTGGCAAAGCTTTCAGGATCTACGTGTCTCTATCTCTTAATGCCTGGGGTTACAGGCAGAAAGAGCCATGCCAAGTTTAATGGGAGTGCTAAGGGTTCAAACTCAGGTCTTCATGTTTGCACAGTAATCATTCTTATCCATTGAGCCATCTCTCCAACCCTGCTGATTATCACTGTGAAATTAACCTAAGGCTTTGAGAATAATTATATTAAAAGAAAGGGATTCCATTCTGTAAAGGGAAAGGAATAGGAGTAATATTTATGAAGCATCTGTTGTAGATATATTAATCAACTGATTTGTGTTTAATTCTTACTATGATTAAAAGTATCATTAAGCTTTTAAATGAAAAATAAATACTTACAAAAGTATAAAATTTTAATGATAAATTGATTAGTTAAGTAACCAAGAAAAGATGTGAACTCCAATCTGTCCAACTCCAAAGCCTATGCTTTCTTTTCAACTAAAGTTTCCTCAAGAGATAATAGGGGTAGTGGACGGGCTCAGCAGCTAAAGGCACTTGGCATGGTAGCCTGCTGACCTGAGTTCTGTTGTTGGATCTTATGTAGGAGGTGGAAGGTAAGAATTGACTCCCCATTATCCTCTGACCTCCAGATAAATGCTGTGGTATGTATGTACTTACCCAATACACAGTGAAAGAAAGAGATGATGACACAGATGTCCATTTTAAGGAGAGGTTGGAGCATGTGATGAAATTACCATCACGGATCAAAAGGAATACAGAAAAATTCTAAAAATCTCATCTAGTTTTAAATCTAAAATATATGTGCGTTGTATATTCTATGTGTATGTATATATAATTTATATATTATACATATATTAGTTTTTGAAGAGAAAATTACTCTTACCTTTGGCAAGTAGGCATTGAAATTTAATTGAACTTACTGAAAAAGGAAAAGTATATTTAAACCTTTATTTTGTCTTAGCAAATACAGAACCATATCTCACTGTCTCTTTAGAATCTTTCTTGCTTATATTCAGATAAGCTTTGGATTTTTTTGTTTGTTTGTTTGTTTGTTTGTTTGTTTTTCGAGACAGGGTTTCTCTGTGTAACAGCCTGGCTGTTCTGGACTCATTTTGTAGACCAGGCTGGCCTCGTACTCACAGAGATCCACCTGCCTCTGCCTCCCGAGTGCTGGGATTAAAGGCGTGCGCCACCAACGCCCGGCAAGCTTTGGATTTTTTAACTTTGTAATCTTAAAAATTTATCACAACATTATTCTTTGACATAGTATATTTGGTTTAGTTGGTTGATTTTCTTGTTCTTTTGTTTGTCTTTGAACAAAAGTATCATGTATCAAAAGTAGCATGCTGTAAACCAGGCTTGGTTAGAACCCTCAATCTTATCTTAGTTTCTAGTTCTGGATTACAGGTGTGATTAACCAATAATTTAATATAATATGCAATGATAGTATTTAGTAAGTATATTTTAATGAGGAAGGTAAGAAATAATAATTGTAATTTTATTATGCATAATTTTAAAAGTAGTTAAGGTTCCTTATTGGCCTTTTTGTCATCATGCTATTAAAACTTTAAGTTTATGATTCGTGTGCATTTCCCTTTTTTGTTTCTTTCCTACATTGAATTGCAATGTCAGTAGGACAAAGACTAGGTTATAGATGACTGTTGGCTTGCTCTTCCTTCAGGTTCTCCTGACAATTTGCATTGTGAACATATTTTGGTATTTCACTACTAACTTTGTGATTTTCTTTTTTTAAAAAACCTTTTCATTCATTCATTCATTTAGTGAATTTCGCATCATACACCCTGTTTCCACTCATCTCCCACTACCCCTAATGCCTGCCCTCTTCCCTTGCAACCTCTCCCAATAGGGGGAAAAAAACTCATTGTGGAAGGTATAGGGTATCTCAGTGTGTCCCACAATATTCCCTTTTGTCCACATATTTTTGCCCCCAAATGTTCATTATGATGACTCCTTGGTCTGCTACAAGGCCTCTGGCTTCTGCTACTTTGTCAATACTGGAACCTCACTGGGACTCCTCTCAGATATCCTGTTGTTGCCCTGTGTCATGGAGATCCTGTAGATTTGGGTTTGTGGAACTGGCCTCTTCATGCACTCCAGCAGTTCATCCTTGAGGTATATGTTGGGGTAGGCCAACTCAAAGTCCTGGTTATGGGCCTACAACCCCCACACCCAGGGCCAGGTCTACTGTGATACCCAGTTAAGGTTCAGGGCCTGCTTTCCCGAGTGTTGCATGCAGCAGATAAGGGGCTGGAGCAGCTCTCTTGCTCTCATGATCCTATCAGGGCCAACTTTCCCACCTGTGGCGAGGGCAAAAGAGAGTAGAGGGGATCTCTCCCTCGCCAACACCACTGAAAAGCAAACAAGAGGCAGGGCTGACTCTCCCACACTCACATCCTTGGGACTTGCTCACCTACAACCCCCACATCCAGGGCCAGGCAGGGTTCTTTTAGTCTCTGACTTGCTTCCTGTTCTGGGAGCCCATCTGGTGCTGGACTTGTGGTTGACACAGGCCAGCTCCCCTTCTGGACGCCATGATGCTGAACTGGTGTTGGTATTCAGCTTGCTTTTCCTCCCGCACGAGTATTAGGATACTGTTCATTCATATGTTCATAGGTCAGAACACTGAATATAGACATAGCCTCTCTCCTCTCTGCCACCTACTAATGTACATGTGACACAGCAGCCACATCTGCAGTGCCTCTAGAGGCAGTTAACTTTGTGATTTTCAAAGTTGAGATACCATGAAAATTATATAGGAGGAGGTATAGTACAGGTCACATAGAAAATGATCATTGTTTTTACCAATGTATGATTTGACATAAGTGGCTAAAATATTTCAAATGTCAGTATTTTGGTTTTTTGTTTTGTTTTGTTTTTTTGAAAAATTTATTTCTTCCATCTTTCTTCAGACATTTATTTCTGGTTGTACACATTCCTTTGGTAGCCTCCTAAATGTCCTTGGTGGTGATAGTGGTCTCTGTCTTAACGTTGTTTGGGAGAGAACGACAGAAGGACCCAAGAGAGAATATTTCAGAAAGAAGCAGCAGTATTCAAGGTGAACAGACGAGAATGCTATTTTTTTTTTTTGAGACAGGGTTTCTCTGTGTATCTCTGGCTGTCCTGGACTCATTTTGTAGACCGGGCTGGCCTTGAACTCACAGAGATCCACGTGCCTCTGCCTCCCGAGTGCTGGAATTAAAGGTGTGCACCACCATGCCTGGCAAGAATGCTATATTTGAGGAATTTCTTGAAGTTTCATTTGACTGTAGTGCCGAAGATCGATAAAAGATGAGCTTTAAGTGGTATGTGAGACCATGAAGTTCCTTTTAATCCTGTATCTGTGTGGTCATAGAGTAGCCACTGACTAATAAGGTAGCAAATAATGGAATAATGAAATCACTTTGAAAAGTAATAATTAGCCAAGCCTTGTGGTACATACCTTTAATCCAGCACTTGGGAGTCAATGTCAGGAGGATCTCAGAGTTTGAGACTAGCCTGGTCTACAAAATGAATTCCAGGACAGCAAGGCCTACACAGAGAAACCCTGTCTCAAGGGAAGAAAAAGAAAACAGAAAAGTAATAGTTGGCTGTGTGGAATGAAGAAAGTGAGTGAGTACTAGAGCTAAGTAGGAGATGATTTCATGAGGTGTATTGACTTGTTATAGACAGTTGAGTGAGATTCCAGGGAAGACACTTAAACTCACTCATTCCAGCAGCATTTTGTAAATTCTAGATGATTTTCCATGAAGTTTGCTATGTGGTTGACTAATTATATTGATTTTGAGATTTTAAAACTACTTTATTCCTTTGTATAAACCCCTAGGCATCCAATTTATTATGTCATAATCTTGTGTTTTGATCAACTCTTACTCTAGTTGTTTGTTTATTATTATAACAGTAGTTATTCCTAGAATGTACTAGTAAATTATTATGTCATGTAGGCAGTATTACTTTTTCCTGTCCAGTCTTTATTGTTTTGTTTGTTCCTTTTTTTGTTTTGTTTTTGTTTTTTTTTGTTATTGCACAGCAAAGGATCACTAGCACAGAACTTAAAAGCATTAAAAGCAGCAACAAAGGAGTTAACTTTTTCTTCTTCCCATCTGAACATTTCACCATCAAGTATGCTGTGAGCTCTAGGTGTTTTGTGTTGTTTCTAAACTAAGCGTAACTAAAGCATCATTTATATAATATTGCAGTAGGGTTGGAGAATAACTCCAGGTAGGGTAGATGCATAGATAAATGTATTTGGCTCTTCAGGTTTCTTATCAGGGAAGGGTTGGGCCCTATGGTGCTCCTTTAGAGGATATGAAGTTTCCTGAGAACAGGAAACAGGAGGGCTTCCACTGAAAAAAGGGAGTCAGTCCATCATTTTAACATCAAGCTCAGAGGTTTTATGAAAATGCCAGACTTCAGCCTTACAAGCAGAAATTCCCCATACTTATAAATGCAATGTTCTAGTTCTTTTGAAAGCCACTATTACAAACTTTAGGATAATTTTTTTTTAAATGCAAGTTTACGGTCAGTCTTACTTGTGGTTTTGTAAGGTACTAATTTAGTTAATCAGAGGTGTTTTCTAAGTTAATCAGATAGTAAATAGCTAGAGAAAAGCAACATTTGCCTATTCAAATTTACTGAGATAGATGGTCTTCAAAAATCTTAGAGATCTATAAACATGTTTTATTAAGACTTTTTTTTTTGGCAATGAGACATGTCCGCTCTGGCAGCATCCCCATACTACTTCAAAGATGATGATGAGCATCAAAGAACTCCTTATGGAGTTTCTACTGGGCAAGAAAATGCCTTTACCTCAGCTGTTAACAGTATGCTGTCCAAGCTGAGCCAAACAGGATACAAAGAAAGTTGATTGCCAAACTTCCAGGACAAGGTAGATGAGTCCTTCATAATTCCTGCTTCACAGAAAAATCTTGGCAGATATTCTGGGTCAGTAGTCTGAAGAGATGAATGCTCCAAGAGGAATCTTGATTGACTGTCCAGGGGGCCAGAAGTCTCTGTCATTTCTGTAGTTTTTAGAAGTTGCTTGCTCTGCACTTCCTGTTTATTCAGATATTTATCCTTCTCAGGTCTTTGGTGGGGTTGAAGACTAGATAGATAGTTACAGTCTCATAGTTAAGTTTAAGTTGTTTAGGATTTAAGAAAATTGTTTTTTAGGTTAATAAGTGCAAGTTATGATAGAAAGTGATTTAGGTACAGAACTTTGGACTCACCAAGATAGATAGTAGAGTACTTTCTCTAAGTTAGCTAAATCCAAATGGACTGGACATTGTGAATGTAATTCTTACCAAATAGTATATAGTTTATTGATGTTAGAGGAAGAGCCTTTTATATAGACAAAAAGGGGGAACTGTTGCAGGATAATTGATCAAACTGTGAACCCCAAGATTGTGTACTAGAAAAACTTGTTTCTAGTTGTGGTGTGGCTCAGCTCTAGTACACACCTTTAACCCAAGAGCTAAATACATTCAACCATGGGTCAAGAGGTGGGGCAAGCAACAGTCGACAGGGAGTGAACATAAGAAAATACAGGAGGTACATTGAGTGGAAGAGAACCTAAGACAGCATGGAGAAGGATAAAAGGCATTTTCCTTCTGGGATGTCACTGGAGTAGGAAAGTCAGCTGGGTGATTTCTCTGCCTCTGAGCTAGCAAGTTTTCACCCAAGCATCTGGTTCCTGAGTCTTCATTGGTAAAATCAGTGACTGGGATTTTTTTTTTTTTTAATAAAACAAAAGGAGGAGCCCTGTGACTTATTGTCCTTGTTTCAAAAAATAAAGTGGAAGGTCAGCAAGATGGCTCAGTGGGTAAAGGTGCTTGCTGCCTTAACTGATGACCTGAGTCTAATCCCTGAGACCCACATGGTGGGAAGAGAGAACTGACTCCAACAAGTAGTCCTTTGACCTCAGTGTAAACACACTGGCATATTTATGTGACCCCCAAATGTAACAATTTGTTTTAAAGTAAAGTGTTGAATGATTGAGGAAAACACCCAACATTGATTTCTGCCGTCCACATGCAACCGTGTACCCACACACAGACTCCAGTGTGGCATGATTAGAGATATATCATTCATACAAGAAAAAAAAAAAGAACAATTTTGGAAATTATGGTTGCCATAGTTAAAAAGAATAATAGCACTCACTAACTGAGATACAGTAGATGCTGTTGGGAAGCTAATGCTTTCAACATAGCAACAGTAATATTAACTGTAATCTGATAATCACATAATCTTTCTACTGGAATTTTTTCAGAAAATGAGCATATGTGGACCAAATTGGGGCATTCCACATCCTTGTCAAAGGCCCAGTCAAAAAGGTGCATGGCTCCTGAGGAACAACACCCAAGATTATCCTGTAGCCTTCACATACATACATGTTCATGTGCACACATACATGCTCATGCAAGCACACAGGTATATCCACATACATGTGAGCATGTGTTCACTTGCATACATAGGTGTGTGTGCTCACAAAGTAAAATAGGAGAGTTTGTAATACTTGTTTCCAAAATGTTTCCAAGGCTTGAGAACATTTCTACAAACTAAGCTTTGAGCTCAAATATTCATAGCACTATTGTTCATGAAGAGCAGAATAACTTAACCTTTCAAAAGTGACACATCTATGGATTGCAATATTAATCAGCAATAAAATGCAGTTTGTTTTGGTTAGTTTTAGTTGTCAACTTGATAATCATCTAGAATTTCCTGGGAAAGGAGTCCCAGTGAGGGATTGTCTAAATTGGTCTGTGGGAGATTTTTCTAGTTTACTGATGTAGAAAGGAAGAGCCTAAAAGTAGGTGACATACTTCCCTTGGCTTGGGCCCTTGACCTTATTAAAAGGAACAAGGGAGAGTGAGCAAAGCACAGCATGTTGCGTCTTTAGCTGCTCTTGGCTCCTGCCCTTCCTTACATGGGATGTAAACAGCTAGCTGCTCAAACTCCTGCAGCTGTGACCTGTTGGGGAACTGCGAGCTGAAGCAACCCTTTTCCCTTTAAGTTGCTTTTGTCAGGGTATTTTATCAAAACAATTAGAAACGAAACTATGAAACAGTGGCATACCAGTGTTCATTCATTAGGATGGCACTAATTTTAAGAAGCATGTTACTGGGTACAGAGGTGTGGTGGCACATGACTGTACTCCTAGCACTTTGGAGGCTCTGACAGGAGGTTTATAAGTTCAAAGTGAATGTTATCTCTAATTATTGAAACCCTGTCTCAAAAACAGAGCCCAATATACATTGATTTTAAATTTTTTAAAGTTGTGATCAAGATTGACTATCTTCATGTATTTAAATACTATTTATTCCCTAGTTGTGAACTTGCTGTCCCTTGCTTATTTGTCTGGTAATATTGATCTTTTTCTTGTTGTATAAGATTTCATTGTGGATTGGTTTGTTTACTGAATTTTTCGTTTGTTTCATTTTTTTTTTACATTTACTTTGTGTGTGGTGTGGTGTGCAGTGCAGTTGTTCCACAGCACATATATGGAGGTCAGAGGACTACTTTTGAGAATCAAGTCTCTCCACCATGTAAGTTTAGGGTATTAAATTCAGGTCATCAGACTTGCTGCAAATGTCATTCCCACTGAGCCATCTTGCCAACCCCTTCCTAGGATTTTGGTTTTTGTTTGTTTTTGTTTTGTTTTGTTTTAGTTTTAGTTTTAATCAAGAACTTATGTCCTGTCTCACTGATGTCATTCATGAGCATTAAGTTTCTCAATGCTTATTATTACATTGTTTCTAAGCTATGTCCACACATTTGTTTAAGTATTTGTGTTTCTTATATCAGAATATTTTAGTTTGAAGGGGAACTGAATGAGAAACTCAGGCTTTGGATAGAGTAATCTCATATTTAGCTAATCATTGAAGTGAATGTAGTTTGTGGCTGTGTTAGTTTTCTGTGATGCAAAACTCTTAGCAAAATTAATCTGCGGCCAAAGGAGTTTATTTCCTCTTACAGGTTACAGTCTATCAAGGGACATCAAGGCAGGAGCCTTAATCAGAAACTCTGAAGGAGCTTTGCTTACTGGCTTGCTTCCAGGTTTATGCTTGACTACCTTTCTAATGCAGCCCAGGTCTTCCTGTCTAGGAATGGTACCATCCTTCTACATCACTACCAATCAAGAAACAGAATTGGTTCTAATTTAACTTTTTTCTTCCTACCCCTTTCCCAAAATGCAACCTTCAGATGGAACAGATTTGCAATAACTGATATGCTAGTTCCTCAGGGAAAAAAAAGAAATCTCTCTTCTTTATTTTTCAGAGGTGGCTGGATCCAAACAAACCAATAAGGAAGCAGCTAAAGAGTGAGCATACTATTTACTTGATGTTTTGCAAATATACCTTATAAAGATGATAGATTAATATAATCTGATTAATTAGAGCTGTTATTGTTAATTCTAGGAGGATCTCCTTACAGTTTGAACTTTAGAGTCAAATTCTTTGTAAGTGATCCCAACAAGTTACAAGAAGAGTATACAAGGTGGGTTTATGGAACTTATTTTTCTTTTTGAAAATGTCAAGGATCTAATATGAAAAATTGAAATTAACAGGGCAAAAAAAAATGACCATGCTAAAAATTTGAACTTCCAAATCAGCATATAGAAAAGTTTATCTTTTAAGATAACTGTTTCCTCCATGAATGGGAGAACTTTCAGGAAGTGAATACCCAGAGTCACCTCATCCAGCCACAAACAGCATTGTTAAAATAAATGAAATGAGATGGCACTGGATTATATCTAAGGCATGCTGCACAGTGGATGCTTTTGGTGTGTGTGTGTATGTATTCATCTAAAAGCATATTCTTTTCCCCCTTTCTTTTCATTGAATAGAACATTTAGAATAAAATTTCTAAAATATACATATAACCATCATGTGCAAGATGTGTTTTTAACTTTTTTTTAAAAAATTTTATTTATTTATTGCTTCAGGTTACATCTCCATCATGTGTCCTCTTTCCACCCCCCCCAGTCCCGCCCTCCCACCCTCTACCCCCTAACCCTTCCATCCCACTGCTCTGAAGTGGAGTGTCCCTACATAACAGTCCCCCGCCCCAGCGGGGGCCAAGAGCCTCCTCATACACTGGGGACCTACCAGGCAGCACCATTAGGGAAAAGTGTCTCATTGACAGGGAGAAAAAAAAAATCTATGTCCATGTTCCCTTTGGTGCATTGGTTGTGGTATAGATATCATGTACTATATGGCTAAAATCTGACTGACTGTAAGTGAATAGATGCCATGTGCATCCTTCTGAGTCTGGGTTAGCTCACTTGGGATGAGCTTCTCTAGTTCCATCCATTTGGCTGCAAATTGCACAATTTCCTTGTTTCTGATGGCTGAGTAATATTCCATTGTGTAAATGTACCACAGTTTTTTAATCCATTCTTCGGTTGAGGGACATCTGGCTTGTTTCCAGTTTCTAGCTATTACATATAAGGCTGCTATGAACATAGATGAGGAAACTTCCTTGTGATTTGGTGAGGAATCATTTGGATGTATACCCAGAAGTGGTATGGCTGGATCCTGAGGCAGAACTATTCCAAGTTTTCTAAGATATTGCCAGACTGACCTCCATGGTGGTTGCACAAGCCTACACTCCCACCAGCAATGGAGGAGGGTTCCCCTTTCTCCACACCCTCACCAGCATATGTTGTCATTTGAGCTTTTAATCTTAGCCATTCTGACAGGTGTGAGATGGAATCTCAGAGTCGTCTTGAGTTGCATTTCTCTGATGATTAAGGATGCTGAGCATTTCTTCAGGTGTCTCTCGGCCTTTAGGAATTCCTCCTTTGTGAATTTTCTGTTTAGCTCTTTCCCCCATTTTTTGACTGGATTATTTGGTTTCTTGGCATTTAATTGGTTGAGTTCTTTGTAAATTTTGGATATTAGCCCTCTGTCAGATGTGGGGTTGGTGAAGATTTTTTTCCCAATCTGTAGGCAGCCGTTTTGTTCAAATGACAGTGTCTTTTGCCTTACAGAAGCTTTTCATTTTCATGAGGTCCCATTTATTGATTGTTGGTCTTAGATTTTAGGTATTTAACTTTTAAGTCCAAAGAAAATATACCTAACTTTATAAAAGAAATTGCAAATATAAAGCACATTTGGTCTTCTACCTGCCCACCTTACTGCCTAATCTAAATCTTGGTTTGTCACTTCTACTTTAGAAATTACTCAAAAAAAACTCCAGATAAGCATTTCAGCAGTGTCCTTGAGAATTAGGTAAAATGTTTAGAGTAAAGTGAGAGAAATAATGACAGTCATTATTACAGTAAGCTGAATAATAACCCTGTGCATTTGGTGAAATGTAGAATTAGTAATTTAAGTGAAAAGAATTAGAACTACACCCCTCTATACACTTCTCAGATATATGAATATAGGTGAGTGGCTATATTCAGAATTACTTTAGTGATGTGATAGAATGGAGCCCTAGAAGACTAAAGCTGTTGAATAGTAATAGCTGTCTACAGTGCTATTTCTTGGATATCTGTGGAGTTCTGAATACTAAACCATGCTTTTCTATTTTTTTAAACTTTTATTCTCTCATATATTACATCCTGACTGCAGTTTCTCCTCCCTCCACTACTCCCAATCTCTCCCCTTCTTTCCCTTCTCCCCCAGATCAACTCCCTCTTTTTCCCTCCTGGGTCCTTGTTTGTTGCTTCAGTTTCTGTGAGTACTTATGAGCCCTGATTAGTTGATTCTGTGGCCTGTGTTCTCACGGTGTGCTTGACCATTCTGGCTCCTATAATTCTTCCTCTCCCTCTTCTGCAGAGTTCCCCTGTCTCTGTTCCATCTTTAACTTTTGACTATGAGATCAAGTAGATCTGATAGAATTGTACTGTCTTGAATTAAGTAAATAATATTTATGTTTTGAGTTTTTGACTTTTTAAAAGTTGAGTTGAAGTCCTTAAACTTCCAGTTCAGTGTTTAACATGACATTTGTTTTATGCCAGTGCTATTCAGCACAGGTGGTTTTACCCAGGTGTTTACTAGTTTACTCACTATCAGGGACAGAAGGACAGTGCCAACTTGTAAGCAACTTTCCCAGCAGTCCACAGCATGCTGTTGTTCATGTTAGACGAGGCTGATTATTTAACCACTTTAATAGTAGAGCTACAGTAGAGAAGGAATTCGATTAATTTTCTGATGAAAGAGCTTTCTTAACTCCAGTGGAATGGATAGTTGCTTTTCCACAAGAAGCTTAAGAACAAAATGATCTGCACATAGACCTGTCCCTGTATTGACTTACTGTTTCCACAGAAAGGATGGCTTTCTTTCATTGGTTTCTAGTGTGCTCTTTGCTCCTATGTTGTTGTTTTTAACAAACTAAAATATCCCAGGCTTTCAGATTTACCAATGAAGACTCAGGAGCCAGATGCTGGGGTGAAAGTCCACTAGCTCAGAGAGACAGAGAAAGCACCCAGCTGCCCTTCCTACTTAGCTGATGTCCCAGAAGAAAAAAAGGCTCTGCCTGCTAACCCAGCTGACTTTATTACTCAGCTGACATCTCAGAAGGAAAAACCCTTTCTCCTCCATGACTTCTTAAATTCCCTTCAGCTCAGTGACCCTCCTTTGTGTCTACTTACGTTCACTCCTGTCAGCTGGTTGCTTGTTCTGCCTGTTGACCAAAGGTTGACTTTATTTAGCTCTTGGACTAAAGGTGTGTGCTAGGGCTGAGCCACACCACAAGTATAGGTTTACAGTAAACAAAAAGCTCTAGGATCAAAGGCTGAGCCAGATCCCAAACAGATTAGAAACAGATTTTTGCAGTTCACAATCTCGGGGTTTACAATGTGATCAAATATCTTGCAACACTGTGTCATTGAAGCTTATCTAGTCTGTGCTTCTAGTTCTTCTGGCATGGACTAGTCCTCAGGCTGTTGCTCTCCTCCCTGGCACCAAAGATCTTTGAAATCTTGAGTAATTTTATAATAGAAACAAGATATTCAAAATACAAACTTCCATATACTAATGAATTTTAAAGATTTATAATCAATTCATGAAATCTTGTTTCTAGGATATTTGACCGTATGTACATTCATTGAATTTATATGTGCTAATGTGTAGATACCAAAGGGAAATATTTAAATATTTAATTTTGTTAATGTAAGTATACAATAGATAAGAACTCAAATTGATGATTCTAGTAAATCTCCTTTTTTTTTTTAAGGTATCAGTATTTTTTGCAAATTAAGCAAGAAATTCTTACTGGAAGGTAAGCTATTTTTAAGAGTTTTCTTATAGTATACTTTAAAATATTTTAAATTCTGTATTAAATACCTCAATATTTATTGATAAAATACTAAATTTAAATTAAATATTAAATAATATTGATTGCTGAAAACAAATTTCAAAAATTGTTATATGTAGTATTAGTTCCTTTTATCAGACTTTTGGTAGGGGTTCTTTTGTTTGTATTTTTGAGACATTGTCTTATTAAGTAGCCCAGATTGACTGCAAAATGGCAGTCATCTCAACTTTCTGGGTGTTGGGATCATAGATGTGGGCCATAAATCTCAGCTTAGTTAATTTAATTGTGGTTAAAATGAATGTAGATAGAAACTTCCAGTATCAGTGTCAGTAGTATAACATAAACTACAGCACATTTGAAATTATATTTATGCTTGGGTTGTGTATTTTTCCTTTTGTCTTATTAGATTATCCTGTCCTTATAACACTGCTGCCCTTTTAGCTTCATTTGCTGTTCAGTGTAAGTATCAGCCTTCTCCTAAGTCAAGTTGTATATGGTTTTGTAATCTGTATTGATAATATATTACCTTTAATGCAGGAGTTTTTTAGATGTATAGAAAGTAGGAACTACTGAGGAAATGCATTGAAATGTCCAGCTGGTTAGTAATTACTTTTACATGAATTATTGCAACTTGTTTAATGTGATTATGTTAGAAATACATTTACCTTCTAAATTTATATATATGTATGAATTAATAACATTACTGATTTTAGTATAATTTAAATATTAAAGTGTGATATTTTCTTTTTCTTATTAGCTGAACTTGGAGACTACAATCAGTCAGAAAACTTGCCAGGCTACCTCTCAGATTATTCTTTCATTCCTAATCAACCTCAAGATTTTGAAAAAGAAATCGCAAAGTTTCATCAGCAGCACATGTAAGCATTTATTTAATTTTCTGTTTATTTGTTAAACTTAATTGGCAACTGTGGTGGTTTGAATAGATATGACCCCCATAAACTCATGTGTTTGAATGCTTGGTCCATAGGGAGTGGCATTATTAGGAGGTGTGGCCTTGCTGGAGTATGTGTGGCCTTGTTGGAGGAAGTATGTCACAGTGGGGGTGAGTTTTGAGGTCTCCTATACTCAAGCTATGCCCAGTGTGGCACTCAGTCTCCCTCTGCTGCCTGTGGATCAAGATGTAGAACTCTCAGCAACTCTAGCACCATGTCTGCCTGAATGTTACCATGCTTTCCATATGATGACAATGGACTAAACCTCCTAAACTGTAAGCCAGGTCAATTAAATGTTTTCCTTTATAAGAGTTGCCATGATGCCGGGCGGTGGTGGCGCACGCCTTTAATCCCAGCACTTGGGAGGCAGAGGCAGGCGGATCTTTGTGAGTTCGAGGCCAGCCTGGTCTACAAAGCGAGTCCAGGACAGCCAGAGATATTCAGAGAAACCCTTTCTCGAAAAACCAAAAAAAAAAAAAAAAGAGTTGCCATGATCAGCCGGGCATGGTGGCTCACACCTTTAATCCCAGCACTCTGGGAGGCAGAGGCAGGCGGATCTCTGTGAGTTCCAGGCCAACCTGGCCTACAAAGTGAGTCCAGGATAGTCAAGGATACAGAGAGAAACCCTGTCTTGAAAAAACCTAAAAAAAAAAAAAAAAAAAAAAAAGTTGCCATGATCATGATGTTTCTTCACAGCAACGAAACTCTAAGACAGAAATCTTTTTTTTTTAAATAAATAAATTTATTTATTTGTTGCTTCAGGTTACATCTCCATCATATTGTCCTCTTTCCCCCCTTCCCACCCCCGCCCTCCCACCCTCTGCCCCCTAACCCTTCCTTCCCACTCCTCTGGAGTGGAGTGTCCCTACATAGCAGTCCTTCGCCCCAGTTCAGAAGTCATATGAGGGCCAAGAGCCTCCTCATACACTGGGGGCCTACAAGGCAGTACCACCAGTGAAAAGTGTCTCATTGCTAGGGAGGGAAAACTAAAAAACAAACAAACAATAAATAAATAAATAAAAAGTCTATGTCCGTGTTCCCTTTGGTGCGTTGGTTGTAGTATAGATATCCTGTACTATATAGCTAAAATCCTACTATGAGTGAATAGATGCCATGTGCATCCTTCTGAGTCTGGGTTAGCTCACCCAGGATGAGCTTCTCTAGTTCCATCCATTTGGCTGCAAATTGAATAATTTCATTGTTTCTGATAGCTGAGTAATATTCCATTGTGTAGATGTACCATAGCTTTTTTTTTTTTTGTTCCTAAATTTTATTTATGAATTAACACAAAACATTTCAGACCATTGTGTCTTAATCCTCCTCCTCCTCCTCCTCTTCATCCTGGTTAATCTGGAAGTAGCACAACTCATAACTCTCTTTGCTGTTGGCAACAACACGTAACCAGTCTCGGAGATTGTTCTTCTTCAGGTATTTTTTGGTGAGATATTTCAAATACCTTTTGGAGAAAGGCACCTCAGAAGTGACAGTGATCTTGTTCTTGCTCCGTTCAATGGTCACAACCCCTCTGCCAAGATTCCCAACTTTCCCATTCACCTTAATGCTCTCCTGGAGGAACTACTCAAAGTTGGCAGCATCCATGATTCCATCTTCCACAGGATGAGTACAGTCAAGGGTGAACTTCAAAACCTACTTCTTTTTTTTGCCCCCCCTTCGCCACAAGCTTTTTCACGGACGCCATGGCCACAGAGGAGCATACCATGTCTTTTTAATCCATTCATCAGTTGAGGAACAAACATCTGGGTTGTTTCCAGTTTCTAGCTATTACAAATAAGGCTGCTATGAACATAATCTTTTAGAAAGAGAAAGGTCTTACAACATTCTTAATTTTATTGTTGTATTTAATATAGAAATTTCTATTATATAGTATTATTATAAAGAAATGTTAGATAGATTTAGATTAAAAGCATTTTATTGCGTATTTTATAACATAGGTAAGCCTTGTTTTCATTTTTGTAATAACTATCAATTATGTGTAAACAGTTTATTTGCTTCTATGTAACATTGTCAGTTCTTTAAAAATGAACTTTACGGGTCTGAAGAGATGGCTCTGTGGTTAAGAGTTTTAGAGAGGACTCAAGTTTAGTTCCCAGCCCCCAGATCAGGTGGCTCATAACTGTGTAACTCCGGCTTCAAGGAATCTTGATGCCTGCTGCTTTCTGGCCTCAATGGGTACACATACACATGCCCACACATAAGTACATACACATGTAATTAAAAATAAAGCAAAACTTTTAATTTAAAAAGAAATTTTTAGTGTAATGTGTTTATAATATGCAGACTTGGTAATTTTTTTTTTTGTTTTCAGATTTTTTGAAGGATGTTGATTCTATTTAGTAATGAATGAAGAGGAGAAAAGTAACAATCTACTATAATTCTTTTAATGTTCTTTTAAAGGCAGTTGACTTGTTGCATTCACAGTAGTATTCAACTTTGAGAGTTTTTTTAGTCTCATCTTTTGTGATTTTTTTAGATTTATTTATTACATTTTGTGTATGAGTGTTCTGCCTGTGTATGTCTATGGACCACTTGCCTGCCTGTTACCCACAGAGGTCAGAAGAGAGTGTCAGAACCCATGGGACTGGAATTGCAGACAGTTGTGAGCTATCATGTAGGGAATTGAATGAATCTGGGTCATCTTCAAGTGCAACCAGAGCTCTTAACTGGTGAGCCAACTCTTCAGTTCCTTGTGACATTTTTTTTCAAGAAGAAAATTGATGTTGTTTTGTTTTGTTTTGTTCTGTTTTGAGACAGGGTCTCTTTGCAGAATCCTGACCATCCTGGAATTTACCATGTAGTCCAGATTGGCCTCTAACTTACAGAGATCTGCCTATCTCTGCCTCCCAAGTGCTGAGATTATAGGTGCCTGCCACCACCGACCAACCAAATGTTCTGAGTCTTGAAATATATATACAAACTTTACAAGCTGGTACCTAGTATATGGTAGGCATTAAGGAAATATTAATTTTTTCTGCCAATTTGGTAATAATTTAAGTGTCTCAAAAAAGTTACAAAAAAACCCCAGCTCAATAGCTAATTTTGTAGAGCAGGGGTTATGAAGGACTTGCCTACCCTGTCTTGGCAGACAGAGCTAGGCTGTCGACTTACCTGCTTCCATGTTTTGTCCTTTTTGGACAGCATTCTGTCTACAGTTGGAGCAAGGGGTTTTTCCTGCCAAGAGATAGGCTTGCTACTAATTCAATCATCTCCCACTGGAGATTCTTCGATGCTCATCTTCTACTTGGAGTAGAATAGGGGGTGCTGTCAGGAGTTGATATGTCTCGATATAAAAAAAAAAAAAAATCTAAAGTTAAGAAAACATCTTTGAAGCCGGGCGGTGGTGGCGCACGCCTTTAATCCCAGCACTTGGGAGGCAGAGGCAGGTGGATCTTTGTGAGTTCGAGGCCAGCCTGGTCTACAAAGTGAGTCCAGGACAGCCAAAGATACACAGAGAAACCCTGTCTCGAAAAACCAAAATAAATAAATAAATAAATAAATAAAATAAAAAAGAAAACATCTTTGAATGCCATATTCTGCAGATCTCTTCAGTTTTTAAAAATAATTTATTTTTTATTTCTTCAAGTTACATCTCAGTCACAATCGCTTCCCTACTTCCCCCTCCTGTCCCACCCTTCCACCTTCTTCCCCCCAACAGCTCCCCCTTTCAGTCCAACAAATGGTTCTTTCTCTTATAACAGTAAATACAATACAAAACAACAGAAATGAATACGCCACAATTATGAGAGTTATATTGCTTAGCATACATTCCCAATGTCCAGTCCATATGTATTTGGCCCCTGACTTTAACATTCTACTATCTAACCATCTCCATGAGTTTAAAGTTCTATATCTGACTCAGCTTTCATACTAACTTGCATCACAATTTTAAAAACATCTTCTTAGATCCAGAACACCCTCTTGATTCCTAAATAACTCAAAATTTAACTATGAGACTGTAACCGAACTTTTAAATTATTATTTATCACTTATTTATTTATTACTAAATTTACTTATAACAAACACCAACAATTTCTTAACTATTAATCCTATAAATTCTTACAACCCCTTTAACCTATCCACTAAACCTATTGATAATTATAACAACTACTTTCATGACCTTTTAGAATGATACAGTCCCTGGGGCAGGCCCTCAGTCGTCAGGAACACAGTCTTTGTTGTAGATTCTTTAACGCACTTAGCAGTCCTTTTTCTGGATCTCTCAGATGCAGGTTCGTCAGGGTAAGTTGGTTATTGCAGTCTCACCTTAAATAAGGCTTCATGCTTTCTTCTCTGTGGGAGACCCCAGCCGTCTGCAGGACAACTTACTTCTTTTGAATCAGGAACTCAGCTGCTCTGCCTCAGTCCTTAAAGCCAGGCACAATTTCTTTTAGGCCACTGTTCGGACAGATCAAACGCCTCTAGGCAAAAGCTGAGCCACAGGGTTTAGTCTTTGGCCTTTTGGTGTCTTGTTCAGGCTTTCTTTGCTCACCAGCTTCTTTCTGCTTCAGGGAAATCTGGCCATCAAATGATGGCCAGCACTTTTTTCAGCAGGACTCTTGGAGCTCTCTAGCATCAGGGGCCTCTTCCCTTTCTGGGCTCCATGCACTGTCCTTAAATAAGAGGAACTCTGTTTCAGCTTAATTTGGGCTCCGCCCACTTAGCAGCTGAAAACAATGTCAGGCCAGATACTTTGTTTCTTTAAGTCTATTGAGTCTTTCCTGTTTTCCAGACTTTAAACTTGTTTTTCAGTCTATTAAGTCTTTCCTGTTTTTCCTGACTTCAACCTTGTTTTTCAGTCTATTAAGTCTTTTCTGTTTTTGCTGACTTCATGCTGATAATGCTCTTCAGGCCCCGAATTAAGAGACAGTATCAGAAACTCCTATATATTTTCTAAATCTAATTTATCTAACCCCTACATGAGACTCTAGCTATCTATTCTTCAACCACCTCAGAGACCTGAGAGGGATAAATATATCTGATTATATAGGAAGTGTAGGGCCTGCATCTTCCAAAACTAAGAAATGACATATCAGTGGCTGCCTGGCCATTTCCCATTTTCTCTCCATACATTACAGCATCAATCTTCAGCCATTTGTTCCGTTTCTCTGACAGACATTGATTGTAGAGCAGGAATTATGAAGGACTTACCTATCCTGTCTTGGCAGAGCTAGGCTGTCGACTTACCTGCTTCCATGTTTTGTCCTTTTTGGACAGCAGTCTGTCTACAGTTGAAGCAAGGGGTTATTCTTGCCAAGAGATAGACTTGCCACTAATTCAACCATCTCACACTGGAGATTCTTCGATGCTCATCTTCTACTTGGAGTAGAATGGGGGTGCTGTCAGGAGCTGACATGTCTCGATATCAAAAACATCTTTGAATGCCATATTCTGCAGATCTCTTGTGGTTTTTGAAGACGCCCTATCTATCTCTTGTATTTAGATAGCAAGTGTTGCTTGTCTATTAACAACTTGATTTCTGAGTAGCTTAGAGAATATTTGTGATAGACTGTCATAGTAGCTAACAAAATGACACGCTTGCATGACTATGAGTTTGTATTTCTTAACTATCCTAAACAATTTAAGATGGTTGGTATCAAGAGGCCAAAGCTTCACATTTCATTTTTAAGCATTACTAGATACAATACCTTTAGGAAGCGTTACGCTTAATTTTGTATCAATATACAAAGATCAATACCAATGTGGCCAAATATAATCTTAATTTTGTATCAATATACAAAGATAATACCGATGTAGCCCAATACAATCTTAATTTTGCATTAATATAAAATGGTCAATACCACTTTATCCAAATATAATATTAATTTTTTATCAATATACAAAGGTATAAGGCCATATTCAATAATCTGTCCTTTTTTCTTGATCTTTCCTATATTATGTCTATGTGCCATTTTTTCTCAAGTCTGTTCACTCCTACATAGGAGAGAAAGAAGGATACAGAAAAGAAAAAGAGAGAAGTCTCTGGGTCTAACCTCCAAAACCCATTTAACAAGACCATTTAACAGCTTGTAGTCTCTTCCCCTAAATAACAAAATTTTCTGTTATCCATTAAATAACCAAAAAAGGGGGGGAAACACCCTCCCCACCTTCTGGGCATGGGACGTCGCTCTCAGTATGACTTCCTGCTGATTTGGGACATAGTAAAACTGTTTGGGGCCCAAATAAGAATGGAAAAATGGTTAAAAATGTTAATAGAATCATTTGATGTTCAGTCTGTTTGTGCTCAGCTGTTTAGATGTCCTAAGAAGTTTGTAGACAGAAGCTGATCTTCAGGGCTTTACTGAATGAAGTTCTGGCTGGGGCAGTTTGTGGAGCTGAACGATCTTAGCGATTTTGAATTGTTATGGTTTTAGACTTTTGAGGGAAACATCTATTGAGGAAGTCTGTAACGCTGGATCATCTGGGCCACTCGTCTTCTTTGGTGTCTGATTTGTTTTCTGCTGAGGTTTCCATTGTCCAATTGTCCCTGGATTTTTTGAATGGATGCTTTAAATCTCCTGGAAAGATAAGGACAGAGCCCTGCCCTAATCCTAACTCTGGGACAATTACCTTTGGGGGGGGGTGTCAGGTAATATTTCTCCTGAAGCAAATTTGGTTTTTTGACAATATATAAAGTATTATCTTTCAATCTGGATTAAACAAGAAATTATTTTGTCATTTTGGAGCTAAACAAACCTTTAGTGTATATATTTTGAGATCTCAAAGGACAATTTGTTTGTATTGAGCAGGCCTTTTGTAAGTAGCTTTTAAACTTAAATCCTTCCAAATCCTATGTGTCTGTCTCTGCGTTCTATGTATTGGGATTAAAGACCTGTGGTTTCCATTTGAAGGGATTAAAGATGTGCTCCACCACCCCTGGATCGAAGTTTTTCTCTATTTAGAGCTTGTTTTGTATCAGGCTGACCTTGAGCTCTGAGATCTGCCTGTTTCTGTCTCTAGTGTGTTGGGATTAAGGGTGTATTCTTCTTGAATGATGGGATTAAGGGTCTGTACCATCACCACCCTGTTCCTTGTAACTCTAGAATTTATAAGACAACTAACTCTGTAGTGCTCCGCCCATCTCTGCTGAAGTTAAATGCATGGGATAACACCACGCATTTCATGTATTTTACCTTAGCTCTAAGTTTTTTTGACTCTTGGAGGTTTATAAAACGAGGTTGAACGGCTGTAACCATTAATTTATTTACAGTGTTTTAAACCTGTTACCTGCTTTTTTTTTAATTGATCAATTTATTTATTTGTTGCTTCAGGTTACATCTCCATCATATTGTCCTCTTTCCCCCCTTCCCAGCCCTGCCCTCCCATCCTCTACCCCCTAATCCTTCCTTCTTGCTCCTCTGGAGTGGAGTGTCCCTACATAACAGTCCCCTCACCCCAGTTCAGAAGTCATATGAAGGCCAAGAGCCTCTTCTTACACTGGGGGCCTACAAGGCAGTACCACCAGTGAAAGGTGCCTCCATGCTAGGAAGGGAAAACTAAAAAACAGACCAACAAACACACAAACCAACAAAAACAAACAACAAAAAAAATGGAAAAAGGAAAAAAAAGTCTATGTCCATGTTCACTTTGGTGTGTTGGTTGTAGTACAGATATCCTGTACTATATAGCTAAAATCCTACTATAAGTGAATAGATGCCATGTGCATCCTTCTCCGTCTGGGTTAGCCCACTCAGGATGAGCTTCTCTAGTTCCATCCATTTGGCTGCAAATTGCGTAATTTCATTGTTTCTGATAGCTGAGTAATATTCCATAGTATAGATGTACCACAGTTTTTTTAATCCGTTCTTCAGTTTAGGGACATCTGGGTTGTTTCCAGTTTCTAGCTATTACAAATAAGGCTGCTATGAACATAGATGAGGAGACTTCCCTATGATTCCGTGAGGAGTCATTTGGATGTATACCCAGAAGTGGTATGGCTGGGTCCTGAGGCAAAGCTATTCCAAGATTTCTTTTTTTTTGTTTGTTTTGTTTTGTTTTTCGAGACAGGGTTTCTCTGTGTAGCCCTGGCTCTCCTGGACTCACTTTGTAGACCAGGCTGGCCTTAAACTTGCAAAGATCCACCTGCCTCTTCCTCCCAAGTGCTGGGATTAAAGGCATGCGCCACCGCTGCCCGGCTTATTCCAAGATTTCTAAGATATCGCCATACTGACCTCCATAGTGGTTGCACAAGCCTGCACTCCCACCAGCAATGGAGGAGGGTTCCCCTTTCTCCACACCCTTGCCAGCATGTGCTGTCATTTGAGCTCTTGATCTTAGCCATTCTGACAGGTGTGAGATGAAATCTCAGAGTCATCTTGAGTTGCATTTCTCTGATGATTAAGGATGTTGAGCATTTCTTCAAGTGTCTCTCAGCCATTAGGGATTTCTCCTTTGTGAATTCTCTATTTAGCTCCATCCCCCATTTGTTGATTGGATTATTTGGTTTCTTCACATTTAATTTCTTGAGTTCTTTGTAGATTTTGGATATTAGCCCTCTGTGAGATGTGGGGTTGGTGAAGATTTTCTCCCAATCTGTAGGCTGCCGTTTTGTATGAATTACCGTGTCTTTTGCCTTACAGAAGCTTTTCAGTTTCATGAGATCCCATTTATTGATTGTTGGTCTCAGGTCCTTAGCTGTTGGTGTTCTGTTCAGGAATTTGTCGCCTGTGCCAATTAGTTCGAGGGTTTTTCCCACTTTTTCTTCTAGTAGATTTAGTGTGACCGTCCTTATGTTAAGGTCTTTGATCCACTTGGACTTAAGTTTTGTACAAGGTTTTAAGTATGGGTCTAATTTCATTCTTTTTCAAGTGGACATCCAGTTGGACCAGCACCATTTGTTGAAGCTGCTGTCCTTCTTCCATTGTGCAGTTTTGGCTTCTTTGTCAAAAATTAGGTTGCCATAGGTGTGTGGGTCCATTTCAGGATCTTCAACTCGATTCCATTGATCTACTGGTCTGTTTCTATACCAATACCATGCTGTTTTTACTATTATTGCTCTTTAGTACAGCTTGAAATCTGGGATGGTGATACCTCCAGATTTTTTTTTTATTGTACAGGATTGATTTAGCTATTCTGGTTTTTTTGTTATTCCATATGAAATTGAGAATAGCTCTTTCCAGGTCTATAAAGAATTGTGTTGGTATTTTGATAGGAATTGCATTGAATCTATATATTGCTTTTGGTAGAATGGCCATTTTTATTATGTTGATCCTACCTATCCATGAGCATGGGAGATCTTTCCATCTTCTAAAGGCCTCTTCCATTTCTTTCTTCAGGGGCTTGAAGTTCTTGTTGTACAGGTCCTTTACTTGCTTGGTTTGAGTTACCGCCAGGTATTTTATATTGTTTGTGGATATTGTGAAAGGGAGTTGTTTCCCTTATTTCTTTCTCAGTTCATTTGTTTGTTGTATATAGAAGGGCTTCTGATTTTTTTGAGTTAATTTTGTATCCAGCCACCTTGCTGAAGGTGTCTATCAGCTGTAAGAATTTCTCTGGTGGAATTTTTGGGGTCACTTATGTATACTATCATATCGTCTGCAAATAGGGATAATTTGACTTCATCGTTTCCAATTTGTATCCCCTTGATCTTTTAGTTATCTTATTGCTCTAGCAAGAACTTCAAGTACTATATTGAAGAAATATGTTGAAAGTGGGTATCCTTGTCCCTTAGTTTAGAGGAAATGCTTCAAGTTTCTCTCCATTTAACTTGATGCTGGCCACTGGCTTCCTGTATATTGCCTTTATTATTTCTAAGTGCGGTCCTTGTTTGCCCATTCTCTCCAGAACTTTGACCATGAAGGAAGGGGTGTTGGATTTTGTCAAATGCTTTTTCTGCATCTAGCGAGATTATCATGTGTTTTTTTTTCTTTCATCTTGTTTATATGGTGAATTACGTTGATAGACTTTTGTATGTTGAACCATCCCTGCATTCTTGGGATGAAGCCTACTTGATCATGGTGTATGATACTTTTGATGTGTTCTTGAATTCGGTTTGCTAGTATTTTATTAAGTATTTTTGCATCTATGTTCATGAGGGAGATTGATCTGAAGTTCTCTTTCTTTGTTGGGTCTTTGTGTGGTTTAGGAATCAGGGTGACTGTGGCCTCATAGAGTGAGTTTGGCAGTGTTCTTTCTGATTCTGTTTGGTGGAAGAATTTGAAGAGTATTGGTGTTAGCTCCTCTTTGAAGGTCCGGTAGAATTCCGTGCTAAAGCCATCTGGCCCTGGACTTTTTTTTTTTTTTGGTTGGGAGATTTTTAATGACTGTTTCTATTTCCTTATGGATTATTGGGCTGTTTAATCTGTTAATCTGATCTTAATTTAGTTTTGGTAGGTGGAATATATTGAGAAAATTGTCGATTTCACTTAGGTTTTCAAATTTGGTGGAATATAGATTTTTTAAAGTAGGTCCCAAATATTCTCTGGATTTCCTCAATGTCTGCTGTTATTTCTCCCTTTTCATTTCTGATTTTGTTGATTTGGGTTTTTTTCCCTCTGCCTTTTAGTTAATTTGGCTAGGGGTGTGTCTATTTTGTTGATTTTCTCGAAGAACCAAATGTTGGTTTCATTGATTCTTTTTACAGTTCTTTTTGTTTCTAAGTTGTTGATTTCAGCCCTAAGTTTAATGATTTCCTGCCTTCTGCTCCTCTTGGGAGTGTTTGATTCTTTTATTTCCAATTCACCCAGTTTAGCTGTTAATTCGCTAATATGAGCTGTCACAATTTTCTTTTTGAAGGCACTTAGTGCTATGAACTTTCCTCGTAGCACAGCTTTCATTGTGTCCCATAGATTTGGGTATGTTGTGCCTTCATTGTCTTTGGATTTTAAGAAGTCTTTGATTTCCTTCTTTATTTCTTCCCTGACCCAGTAGTCATCCAGTAAAGTGTTGTTCAATTTCCATGTGTGTGTAGGCTTTTTTTTTTATTCTTTTGCTGTTGAAGACCAGCTTTATTCCATGGTGGTCTGATAAGATACAAGGGGTTATTTCAATTTTCTTGTATCTGTTGAGACTATCTTTGTGTCCAACTATATGGTCGATCTTGGAGAAGGTTCCGTGAGGTGCTGAGAAGAAGGTATATTCCTTTGTGTTTGGGTGAAGCGTTCTGTAGATATCTGTTAGGTCCATTTGGTTCATGATCTCTATTAGATTCAATATTTCTCTGTTTGGCTTCAGTCTTGATGATGTGTCCATTGTTGTGAGTGGGGTGTTGAAGTCTCCCACTACTAATATGTTGTGATCGATGTGCGATTTAAGTTTTAGAAGCGTTTCTTTTACAAATGTAGGTGCCTTTGTATTTGGGGCATATATGTTCAATATTAAGATGTCCTCTTGATGAATATTCCCTTTAACGAGTATACAATGCCCTTCTCTGTCTTTTTTTATTAACTTCAGTTGGAAGTCTATATTGTTTGATATTAAGATGGCTACTCCAGCTTGCTTCCTGGGTCCATTTGCTTGGAAAACGTTTTCCCAGCCCTTTACTCTGAGATAGTGTCTATCTTTGATAGTGAGATGTGTTTCTTGTATGCAGCAAAAACATGGGTCTTGCTTACAGATCCAGTCTGTAAGCCTGTGTCTTTTTATTGGGGAGTTGAGTCCATTGATGTTGGTGGATATTAGTGACCAGGGGTTGTTATTTCCCATTGTTTTGGTATAGGTGGTCATCCTGTGCCTCTTTTGGTCTAGTTGCTGTGGAGTTTTCTATTTCCTCTGGTTCTTGGGTGTAGTTTTCTTCTCTGGGTTGGAATTTTCCTTCTAGGATCTTCTGTAAGGCTGGGTTTGTGGGTAGGTATTGTTTAAATTTGATTTTGTCATGGAATATCTTGTTTTCTCCATCTATGTTGATAGAGAGTTTTGCTGGGTATAGTAGTCTGGCTGCGTACCTATGTTCTCTCAGGGCTTGTAGGACATCTGTCCAGGCCCTTCTAGCTTTTAAAGTTTCTGAGAAGTCTGGTGTAATTCTGATGGGTCTGCCATTGTATGTGACTTGGCCTTTTTCTCTTACAGCTTTTAGTGTTCTTTCTTTGTTCTATACATTTGGTGTTTCAATTATTATGTGGCGAGAGGAGTTTCTTTTCTGATCTAATCTGTTTGGTATTCTGTAAGCCTCTTGCATTTTTATTGGCATCTCTTTTTTCAGGTTTGGGAAGTTTTCTTCTATGATTTTGTTGAAGATACTTCCTGGACCTTGGAGTCAGGAGTCTTCTCTTTCCTCTCTGCCTATAATTGTTAGGTTCTGACTTTTCATTGAGTGTTTGTTTTCTTGGATGTTGTGGGTGAGAGATTTTTTAGCTTTCTCATTTTCTCTGGATGTTGTACTGATTTCTTCCATTGAGTCTTCCGTGCCTGAGATCCTGTCTTCCATCTCTTGCATCCTATTTTTGATACTCACAACCGTAGTTCCTGTTCTCTTCCCTTGATTCTCCATTTCTGCTTTTAACTCTGACTGTGTTTTCTTTATTGTTTCCATTTCCATTTTCATGGCTTGAATGGTTTTATTCGTTTTGTACATTTCCTGGTCCAGTTTGCTTGTCTTTGCCTGGAAATCTTTCATTGCCCTGTCCTTTTTCTGTTCAAGTTGAGCCACCTTGGCTTGGAGCTCTCTAATGGTGTTATCCATTGTTTTCACTTGTGAAATTGTGGCTTCTTTGAATTCCTTCATAGATTTATGTTCTTCTTGAAAGGACTCTATCACTTTTCATAATGTAGAATTGTCATCATTTTCATGTGTTTGTGCTGTTGTGAGGTCGTCAGAATTGGATGAACTAGGATAGTTTCGCGTTGTTGGAGTCATATTTCCTTGATTTCTGTGTTTTCTTGGAACTTTGGCCATATGGATGTGTTTAGCTGTCTTCTCTCGTTGTCTTCTGGGCTCGGATCCACAGGGGGTGCTTTGGTGTAGCAGTGGAATTGCTTGGCGATCTGTTGTTGCTTGGGGGGTTGGGGGGTGGAATCTCAGAGTCACTGTGTTTCTAATAGCCTGAAGCACTGTGAGCTGGTGCAGCCTATTCCCAGGTAATGAGGAATGGCCTGGGATTGTTTCACTGCTCCCAAGTCAAACTTCTCTGTGTTGCACACTGAGTGATCAGTCTGTAGTGATTCTGGTGGCGTGGTCCTGTTTGTCCAGGCACAGATTTTGTGGACTCTGGTTGTTCCCAAGTTGTCTGAGAGGGCCCAATTCCATGCCTAATATGTCTGGGTTTTCCAGAATGCAGCTATGGTCTCCCTGACTTCTGGCCTCCACGTTTTGGAGCCTTCAGCCTCTGCATGCCTTCGCAGCGAGCCCCGCCCCTGTGCACGCTGCTCCTTCGCTGCAGGCGCGCGGCTCTACCTCGCCCCCTGGGTAGCCGCTATAGCCTGCTGCTAGGCTTTACACGGTCCGCAACCTTTTCTAGATAGGTGAAGTGTTCGCGTGGCGTGCGTGGGACCCAGTAGACTAGTGAGTGCTCCCGTGTGGGGTCTGAATCTGCTGCTGCAGCGGCTGCGGACCCCCCACCGTGCACCCTGCTGCTGCCGTTCCTAAGACTCCCACGGGTCCGCAATGTTTTCTAAATAGCTATAAGGTCCACGTGAGGTATGGCGTGCCTAGTAGGCTGGTGAGTAATCCCGTGTGGGGTCTGAATCTGCCTGCTGGGTATTAGAGTCGATATTACCAGGCATCTCTCCCGATGGGAGTTCCCGATTCCCGGATTCCGTGGTTTCCGTGTCCCAGAGAGGTGGGGGGCAGAGCCTTGCCCAGGGACTTTTAACGGTCCCTTGGGAGCTGGGTATGACCCTGGCGGGTCTAGTCCCTCAGATTTTTGTAAAGCGTCCCATAACTCTGTGCTTTTTATGGCTGTTTTCCCCAAGTTCAAAATGCATCCTTGCGGGCCGCCGCCATCTTGGATCCCCCCCCCCCTGAGGTTTTTGAAGAGGCCATATCTATCTCTTATATTAGGATAAGCAGATGTTGCTTGTCTCTTAGCAACTTTATTTCTGATTAGCTTAGAAAATAACTATAATAGACTGTCATAGTACCTAACACAATGGCAGGCTTGCATGACTATTAGTTTGCATTTCTTAATTATCCTAAACAGTCTATGACAATTAGTAGCAAAAGGATGAAACTTCACATTTCATTTTTTTTCTTTACCCCCTAACCCTTCCATCTCATTTCTCTGGAGTGGAGTGTCCCTATTTATATAACAGTCCCTCACCTCAGTTCAGCGGTCGTCTGAGGGCCAAGAGCCTCCTCATACATTGGGGGTCTACGAGGCAGTACCACCAGTGAAAAGTGTGTCATTGCCCGGGAGAGAGAACTAAAAAATAAACAAACAAATAAGCAGACAAACAGATAAAAAAGAATAAAAAATAAAAATCTATGTCCATGTTTCCTTTAGTGTATTGGTTGTAGTATCGATATCCCCTACTATATAGCTTAAATCCTACTATAAGTGAATAGATGCCATATGCAACCTTCTGAGTCTGGGTTAGCTATCTCCTGCTCTACAATCAATGTCTGTCAGAGAAACGGGGCAAAACGACTGAAGATTGATACTGTAATGTATGGAGAGAAAATGGGAACTGTCCGGGCAGCCTCTGGTATGTCATTTCTTAGTTTTGGAAGCTGCAGGCCCCGTACTTCCTATAAAATCATATATATTTATCCCTCTCAGGTCTCTGAGGTGGTTGAAGAATAGATTGCTAGAGTCTCATAATTAAATTTTGAGTTGTTTAGGAATCAAGAGAGTGTTATGGATCTAAGAAGATGTTTTTTAAAATTGTGTTGCAAGTTAGTATGAAAGTGGAGTTAGATATAGAACTTTGGAACTCATGGAGATGGTTAGATAGTAGAATGTTAAAGTCAGGTGTCAAATACATATGGACTAGACATTGGGAATGTACACTAAGCCATATAACCCTCATAACTGTGGCCTAATTACCTCTGTTGTTTTGTATTGTATTTGTTATTATAAGAGAAAGAGCCATTTGTTGGACTGAAAAGGGGAGCTTTTGGGGGAAATAAGATATACCTTAAACTTAAAAAAAAAAGGGAAGAGGATGGCGGATTGAGGGTGGGAGGGTGGGACTGGAGGGGGGAGTAGGGAGGGGATTGCGATTGAGATGTAACTTGAAGAAATAAAAAATAAAGTAAAAAAAAGAAAATGGAAAAAATAGCTAAATTTGAGCAGCCAATGGGCTAAACATGGCAAATACACGTTTTTATATGTAATACTATGTGTATTTGTTTACATTGTACATCTAGTATATCTAAATATCTCGCCGAGTATTTGGAACAAACCTAGACCTTACTCATGTTAAGAAAGTGCTCTACCATTGAACTAAATGCTTAGTCTATATATATTTTAAATACTTGGGGAGAAAAATATTTTATAGGATATGAAATTTTCTGAGATCCGTTGTGGACAAATGAACACTGATGTGAACAGATATCCTCATTATTTCTATATTAAATGTGGCTTGCTTTTGCATGATAAGCTTGTTACTAAAACGGTAATTTATCCAGAAGCTTAAAAATGCTCTTTATTCCTTTCTGGTAAAAGTTTTTTGACCTTGGATTTGCTGTAGACTATACTGACTTGAGAGTTTAAACTGAGTGGTCCATTGTGGTGAGGGTACCATTTCCCTCTAAAAGCCATCCCTTTCCTAGTGAAAACTTTGATTTGAAGATAAATTGGGGTTTTAATATTTACCTAATAAAAGTTCCTTAAATAAGGAAAGGGCCTTTATTTCCACAAAGTAGTTCTGTTTGAAAAGCTGATTCATCAGATCTGTGAGCAAAAACAGAATTTCCTAGTTTAATTGGGAGGACTGTGTAGTTAACACAATTTTTTTTTGTCGATGTTGGCAGGGGTCACATTCACGTTGATTGCACTTGGTAATGGTTGTCTCCTTTCTAGTAGTATCAGTGATAAAAAGGTTGATATCGCCGGGCGGTGGTGGCGCACGCCTTTAATCCCAGCACTTGGGAGGTAGAGGCAGGCGGATCTTTGTGAGTTCGAGGCCAGCCTGGTCTACAAAGCGAGTCCAGGACAGCCGAGATATTCAGAGAAACCCTGTCTCGAAAAACCAAAAAAAAAAAAAAAAAAAAAAAAAGGTTGATATCTTAGCTTTTATAATTCTTTGCTGTATCACTTGCCAACACCATATAACTAAGGTTGTTAGAACTGTATTTGAAATAGACATTTTTGAAAGATTGTATTTTATAGTACTGAAATTTTTTTTTAAGATTTGTTTATTTGTTACGTATACAATGTTCTGTCTGCAGGTATGCCTGCAGGCCAGAGGAGGGCACCAGATCTCATTATGGATGGTTGGGAGCCACCATGTGGTTGCTGGGAATTGAACTCAGGACCTCTGGAAGAGCAGTCAGTGCCCTCAGCCACTGAGCCATCTCTCCAGCCTGAGTACTGAAATTTTTGCTTTAAGATTTCTTATAAATATTCATTGATTATAAAGCTTGGACCTCGGCCTCCCTGTGGAATTGTACTTCTAAGCATCTCAGATAAAAGATTATTTCTTCCCATATGTCATTGTTATATCATGAATGATATGTTTTGAACTATATAGTGAAATGAATTGTTGAAAAGTTAAAACATAAATTAAGGACATTTATGAATACAAGATTGCTCTAAAAAGCTCCTGATACTGGTGTTTCTGCACATTATGACAATGTTATATGCTTTAAGTGCCTTATAGATTTTACATGTAGCAATGAGGTATAAACTGTTTTATAAGAAATGTTTTATGTCTGGGGGTAAAGAGCTTTGTTAATAGCAGATCAGTTAGAGGTCTTAAAACTGGCTCTACTTTTTCTTTTTTCTCCTGATCTGTAGTATTCCCTAGTAGTTTCATTCTAATTGCCACTGTCTTTTAAAAATATTTTAATTAAGATATTTTGCCACTCTCCTCCTTCTCTGTCCTCCCTGTAATCCCTCCAATGCTCTCTCTGACTCCCTCTCAAATTGATGGCTTTTTTAATTATAGTTATATATATAATATATATTTAAATATATGCATAGATATATGAATATAGATAGATTGCTGAGTTCATTTGGGTTGTATGTATATGAATGTATATGATTTCAGAGCTGATCACTTGGTAGTGGAAAACCAATTAGAGGGTTCATCTCTGGGAAAGACTTAATTTTCCTGCTCTCAGCCAGCATTACTTGTTCTTTGTCTAGTGGTAGGATCTCATAAGATTTCCCTTTTCCCTGTTACCACGTCTGCTGATTCCACCATTGTTTAAGCATCTGTATTGTTGAGGTATCATGGGTGAAGCTTCTCAATAATTTCTGGAAGACATATCTTACAGCAGACTTCCTGGTTTGCTGATTCTTGCAGTGTTTTTGCTCCCCTTTTCTTCATTGTTCTCTAGCTTCAGGTTCAGGAGTTGTGTTATAGATGTATCTGGTCACACGGAGTCTAAGTTCCCCGTGATCCATTGTTTTTCTGCATTATGACCTGTTATAGTTTTCTGTAATAATCTCCATCTGCTATAAAGAGAAGCTTCTTTGATAAAAGGGGGTAAGAGATACACTTACCTGTGTGTATAAGGAAAAGTTTTAGGATGAATGAGGAATTATACTGGTCTAGTAAAAGAATGGTAGTAGGTTGTTTATAAGGTCCATGACCTCACTAGCCCCAGGACTCACTGTATTCTTATATTCCTGGAAAA